>WFKR01000004.1:20204467-20487785 GCA_025331145.1 Rosa persica | reverse complement strand
TGTTCTTGTTCATTTCAAACGATTTGATCTCTTTGTTTCTTGTTTGAGTTTATGAACAGTGATTCCAAACATTTTGCTTCTAATTCCTTTTATTTGGATTGTGTTATAGTGAAATGACTTCTAAATCTTTAAATGCGTTGTTCCTGTTCATTTCAAACAATTTGATCACTTTGTTTCTTGTTTGAGTTTATGAACAGTGATTCCAAATATTTTGCTTTTGATTCCTTTTATTTGGATTGCGTTTTAGTGAAATGACCTCCAAATCATTAAATGCGATGTTCTAGAGAGATTCAAAGCTCCAGATGCTTTCTATTCATTTCAAATAATTTGGTCACTATGTTTCTAGTTTGAATTTATGAACAGTGATTCCAAACCTCTTGTTTCTAATTCCTTTGATTTGGATTGTCTTTTAGTGAGATTCAATGCCCCAGATGCTTTCTATTCATTTCAAATAATTTGGTCACTTTGTTTCTAGTTTGAATTTATGAACAGTGATTCCAAACCTCTTGTTTCTAATTCCTTTGATTTGGATTGTCTTTTAGTGAAGTGACTTCTAAATCTTTAAATGCGTTGTTCTTGTTCATTTCAAACAATTTGATCTCTTTGTTTCTTGTTTGAGTTTATGAACAGTGATTCCAAACCTTTTGCTTCTAATTCCTTTTATTCGGATTGTGTTTTTTTGAAATGACCTCCAAATCTTTAAATGCGTTGTTCTAGAGAGATTCAAAGCTCGAGATGCTTTCTCTTCATTTCAAATATTTTTGGTCACTTTATTTCTAGTTTGAATTTATGAAAAATGATTTCAAACCTCTTGTTTCTAATTCCTTTGATTTGGATTGTCTTTTAGTGAAGTGACTTCTAAATCTTTAAATGCGTTGTTCTTGTTCATTTCAAACGATTTGATCACTTTGTTTCTTGCTTGAGTTTATGACCAGTGATTCCAAACCTCTTGTTTCTAATTCCTTTGATTTGGATTGTCTTTTAGTGAAATGACTTCTAAATCCTTAAATGCGTTGTTCTTGTTCATTTCAAACAATTTGATCACTTTGTTTCTTGTTTGAGTTTATGAACAGTGATTCCAAATATTTTGCTTCTGATTCCTTCTATTTGGATTGCGTTTTAGTGAAATGACCTCCAAATCTTTAAATGCGATGTTCTAGAGAGATTCAAAGCTCCAGATGCTTTCTATTCATTTCAAATAATTTGGTCACTATGCTTCTAGTTTGAATTTATGAAAAATGATTCCAAACCTCTTGTTTCTAATTCCTTTGATTTGGATTGTCTTTTGGTGAAATGACTTCTAAATCTTTAAATGAGTTGTTCTTGTTCATTTCAAACAATTTGATCACTTTGTTTCTTGCTTGAGTTTATGACCAGTGATTCCAAACCTCTTGTTTCTAATTCCTTTGATTTGGATTGTCTTTTAGTGAAATGACTTCTAAATCCTTAAATGCGTTGTTCTTGTTCATTTCAAACAATTTGATCACTTTGTTTCTTGCTTGAGTTTATGACCAGTGATTCCAAACCTCTTGTTTTTAATTCCTTTGATTTGGATTGTCTTTTAGTGAGATTCAATGCCCCAGATGCTTTCTATTCATTTCAAATAATTTGGTCACTTTGTTTCCAGTTTGAATTTATGAACAATGATTCCAAACCTCTTGTTTCTAATTCATTTGATTTGGATCGTCTTTTAGTGAAGTGACTTCTAAATCTTTAAATGCGTTGTTCTTGTTCATTTCAAACGATTTGATCTCTTTGTTTCTTGTTTGAGTTTATGAACTGTGATTCCAAACCTTTTGCTTCTAATTCCTTTTATTCGGATTGTGTTTTTTTGAAATGACCTCCAAATCTTTAAATGCCTTGTTCTAGAGAGATTCAAAGCTCGAGATGCTTTCTCTTCATTTCAAATATTTTTGGTCACTTTATTTCTAGTTTGAATTTATGAAAAATGATTCCAAACCTCTTGTTTCTAATTCCTTTGATTTGGATTGTCTTTTAGTGAAGTGACTTCTAAATCTTTAAATGCGTTGTTCTTGTTCATTTCAAACGATTTGATCTCTTTGTTTCTTGTTTGAGTTTATGAACAGTGATTCCAAACATTTTGCTTCTAATTCCTTTTATTTGGATTGTGTTATAGTGAAATGACTTCTAAATCTTTAAATGCGTTGTTCCTGTTCATTTCAAACAATTTGATCACTTTGTTTCTTGTTTGAGTTTATGAACAGTGATTCCAAATATTTTGCTTTTGATTCCTTTTATTTGGATTGCGTTTTAGTGAAATGACCTCCAAATCATTAAATGCGATGTTCTAGAGAGATTCAAAGCTCCAGATGCTTTCTATTCATTTCAAATAATTTGGTCACTATGTTTCTAGTTTGAATTTATGAACAGTGATTCCAAACCTCTTGTTTCTAATTCCTTTGATTTGGATTGTCTTTTAGTGAGATTCAATGCCCCAGATGCTTTCTATTCATTTCAAATAATTTGGTCACTTTGTTTCTAGTTTGAATTTATGAACAGTGATTCCAAACCACTTGTTCCTAATTCCTTTGATTTGGATCATCTTTTAGTGAAGTGACTTCTAAATCTTTAAATGCGTTGTTCTTGTTCATTTCAAACGATTTGATCTCTTTGTTTCTTGTTTGAGTTTATGAACAGTGATTCCAAACCTTTTGCTTCTAATTCCTTTTATTCGGATTGTGTTTTTTTGAAATGACCTCCAAATCTTTAAATGCGTTGTTCTAGAGAGATTCAAAGCTCGAGATGCTTTCTCTTCATTTCAAATATTTTTGGTCACTTTATTTCTAGTTTGAATTTATGAAAAATGATTTCAAACCTCTTGTTTCTAATTCCTTTGATTTGGATTGTCTTTTAGTGAAGTGACTTCTAAATCTTTAAATGCGTTGTTCTTGTTCATTTCAAACGATTTGATCACTTTGTTTCTTGCTTGAGTTTATGACCAGTGATTCCAAACCTCTTGTTTCTAATTCCTTTGATTTGGATTGTCTTTTAGTGAAATGACTTCTAAATCCTTAAATGCGTTGTTCTTGTTCATTTCAAACAATTTGATCACTTTGTTTCTTGTTTGAGTTTATGAACAGTGATTCCAAATATTTTGCTTCTGATTCCTTCTATTTGGATTGCGTTTTAGTGAAATGACCTCCAAATCTTTAAATGCGATGTTCTAGAGAGATTCAAAGCTCCAGATGCTTTCTATTCATTTCAAATAATTTGGTCACTATGCTTCTAGTTTGAATTTATGAAAAATGATTCCAAACCTCTTGTTTCTAATTCCTTTGATTTGGATTGTCTTTTGGTGAAATGACTTCTAAATCTTTAAATGAGTTGTTCTTGTTCATTTCAAACAATTTGATCACTTTGTTTCTTGCTTGAGTTTATGACCAGTGATTCCAAACCTCTTGTTTCTAATTCCTTTGATTTGGATTGTCTTTTAGTGAAATGACTTCTAAATCCTTAAATGCGTTGTTCTTGTTCATTTCAAACAATTTGATCACTTTGTTTCTTGCTTGAGTTTATGACTAGTGATTCCAAACCTCTTGTTTTTAATTCCTTTGATTTGGATTGTCTTTTAGTGAGATTCAATGCCCCAGATGCTTTCTATTCATTTCAAATAATTTGGTCACTTTGTTTCCAGTTTGAATTTATGAACAATGATTCCAAACCTCTTGTTTCTAATTCCTTTGATTTGGATCGTCTTTTAGTGAAGTGACTTCTAAATCTTTAAATGCGTTGTTCTTGTTCATTTCAAACGATTTGATCTCTTTGTTTCTTGTTTGAGTTTATGAACTGTGATTCCAAACCTTTTGCTTCTAATTCCTTTTATTCGGATTGTGTTTTTTTGAAATGACCTCCAAATCTTTAAATGCCTTGTTCTAGAGAGATTCAAAGCTCGAGATGCTTTCTCTTCATTTCAAATATTTTTGGTCACTTTATTTCTAGTTTGAATTTATGAAAAATGATTTCAAACCTCTTGTTTCTAATTCCTTTGATTTGGATTGTCTTTTAGTGAAATGACTTCTAAACCTTTAAATGCGTTGTTCTTGTTCATTTCAAACAATTTGATCACTTTGTTTCTAGTTTGAGTTTATGAACAGTGATTCCAAACCTTTTCCTTCTAATTCTTTTTATTTGGATTGTGTTTTACTGAAGTGACTTCTAAATCTTTAAATGCGTTGTTCTTGTTCATTTCAAACGATTTGATCTCTTTGTTTCTTGTTTGAGTTTATGAACAGTGATTCCAAACCTTTTGCTTCTAATTCCTTTTATTCGGATTGTGTTTTTTTGAAATGACCTCCAAATCTTTAAATGCGTTGTTCTAGAGAGATTCAAAGCTCGAGATGCTTTCTCTTCATTTCAAATATTTTTGGTCACTTTATTTCTAGTTTGAATTTATGAAAAATGATTCCAAACCTCTTGTTTCTAATTCCTTTGATTTGGATTGTCTTTTAGTGAAGTGACTTCTAAATCTTTAAATGCGTTGTTCTTGTTCATTTCAAACGATTTGATCTCTTTGTTTCTTGTTTGAGTTTATGAACAGTGATTCCAAACATTTTGCTTCTAATTCCTTTTATTTGGATTGTGTTATAGTGAAATGACTTCTAAATCTTTAAATGCGTTGTTCCTGTTCATTTCAAACAATTTGATCACTTTGTTTCTTGTTTGAGTTTATGAACAGTGATTCCAAATATTTTGCTTTTGATTCCTTTTATTTGGATTGCGTTTTAGTGAAATGACCTCCAAATCATTAAATGCGATGTTCTAGAGAGATTCAAAGCTCCAGATGCTTTCTATTCATTTCAAATAATTTGGTCACTATGTTTCTAGTTTGAATTTATGAACAGTGATTCCAAACCTCTTGTTTCTAATTCCTTTGATTTGGATTGTCTTTTAGTGAGATTCAATGCCCCAGATGCTTTCTATTCATTTCAAATAATTTGGTCACTTTGTTTCTAGTTTGAATTTATGAACAATGATTCCAAACCTCTTGTTTCTAATTCCTTTGATTTGGATCATCTTTTAGTGAAGTGACTTCTAAATCTTTAAATGCGTTGTTCTTGTTCATTTCAAACGATTTGATCTCTTTGTTTCTTGTTTGAGTTTATGAACAGTGATTCCAAACCTTTTGCTTCTAATTCCTTTTATTCGGATTGTGTTTTTTTGAAATGACCTCCAAATCTTTAAATGCGTTGTTCTAGAGAGATTCAAAGCTCGAGATGCTTTCTCTTCATTTCAAATATTTTTGGTCACTTTATTTCTAGTTTGAATTTATGAAAAATGATTTCAAACCTCTTGTTTCTAATTCCTTTGATTTGGATTGTCTTTTAGTGAAGTGACTTCTAAATCTTTAAATGCGTTGTTCTTGTTCATTTCAAACGATTTGATCACTTTGTTTCTTGCTTGAGTTTATGACCAGTGATTCCAAACCTCTTGTTTCTAATTCCTTTGATTTGGATTGTCTTTTAGTGAAATGACTTCTAAATCCTTAAATGCGTTGTTCTTGTTCATTTCAAACAATTTGATCACTTTGTTTCTTGTTTGAGTTTATGAACAGTGATTCCAAATATTTTGCTTCTGATTCCTTCTATTTGGATTGCGTTTTAGTGAAATGACCTCCAAATCTTTAAATGCGATGTTCTAGAGAGATTCAAAGCTCCAGATGCTTTCTATTCATTTCAAATAATTTGGTCACTATGCTTCTAGTTTGAATTTATGAAAAATGATTCCAAACCTCTTGTTTCTAATTCCTTTGATTTGGATTGTCTTTTGGTGAAATGACTTCTAAATCTTTAAATGCGTTGTTCTTGTTCATTTCAAACAATTTGATCACTTTGTTTCTTGCTTGAGTTTATGACCAGTGATTCCAAACCTCTTGTTTCTAATTCCTTTGATTTGGATTGTCTTTTAGTGAAATGACTTCTAAATCCTTAAATGCGTTGTTCTTGTTCATTTCAAACAATTTGATCACTTTGTTTCTTGCTTGAGTTTATGACCAGTGATTCCAAACCTCTTGTTTTTAATTCCTTTGATTTGGATTGTCTTTTAGTGAGATTCAATGCCCCAGATGCTTTCTATTCATTTCAAATAATTTGGTCACTTTGTTTCCAGTTTGAATTTATGAACAATGATTCCAAACCTCTTGTTTCTAATTCCTTTGATTTGGATCGTCTTTTAGTGAAGTGACTTCTAAATCTTTAAATGCGTTGTTCTTGTTCATTTCAAACGATTTGATCTCTTTGTTTCTTGTTTGAGTTTATGAACAGTGATTCCAAACCTTTTGCTTCTAATTCCTTTTATTCGGATTGTGTTTTTTTGAAATGACCTCCAAATCTTTAAATGCGTTGTTCTAGAGAGATTCAAAGCTCGAGATGCTTTCTCTTCATTTCAAATATTTTTGGTCACTTTATTTCTAGTTTGAATTTATGAAAAATGATTCCAAACCTCTTGTTTCTAATTCCTTTGATTTGGATTGTCTTTTAGTGAAATGACTTCTAAACCTTTAAATGCGTTGTTCTTGTTCATTTCAAACAATTTGATCACTTTGTTTCTTGCTTGAGTTTATGATCAGTGATTCCAAACCTCTTGTTTCTAATTCCTTTGATTTGGATTGTCTTTTAGTGAAATGACTTCTAAATCCTTAAATGCGTTGTTCTTGTTCATTTCAAACAATTTGATCACTTTGTTTCTTGTTTGAGTTTATGAACAGTGATTCCAAATATTTTGCTTCTGATTCCTTCTATTTGGATTGCGTTTTAGTGAAATGACCTCCAAATCTTTAAATGCGATGTTCTAGAGAGATTCAAAGCTCCAGATGCTTTCTATTCATTTCAAATAATTTGGTCACTATGCTTCTAGTTTGAATTTATGAACAATGATTCCAAACCTCTCGTTTCTAATTCCTTTGACTTGGATCGTCTTTTAGTGAAATGACTTCTAAATCTTTAAATGCGCTGTTCTAGAGAGATTCAAACCTCCCAATGCTTTCTATTCATGTCAAATAATTTGGTCACTTTGTTTCTAGTTTGAATTTATGAACAGTGATTCCAAACATCTCGTTTCTAATTCCTTTGATTTGGATTGTCTTTTAGTGAGATTCAATGACCCAGATGCTTTCTATTCATTTCAAATAATTTGGTCACTTTGTTTCTAGTTTGAATTTATGAACAATGATTCAAAACCTCTTGTTTCTAATTCCTTTTATTTGGATTGTCTTTTAGTGAGATTCAATGCCCCAGATGCTTTCTATTCATTTCAAATAATTTGGTCACTTTGTTTCTAGTTTGAATTTATGAACAATGATTCCAAACCTCTTGTTTCTAATTCCTTTGATTTGGATCGTCTTTTAGTGAAGTGACTTCTAAATCTTTAAATGCGTTGTTGTTGTTCATTTCAAACAATTTGATCACTTTGTTTCTAGTTTGAGTTTATGAACAGTGATTCGAAACCTTTTGCTTCTAATTCCTTTTATTTGGATTGTGTTTTAGTGAAATGACCTCCAAATCTTTAAATGCGTTGTCGTTTAGAGAGATTCAATGCCCCAGATGCTTTCTATTCATTTCAAATAATTTGGTCACTTTGTTACTAGTTTGAATTTATGAACAGTGATTCCAAACCTCTTGTTTCTAATTCCTTTGATTTGGATTGTCTTTTAGTGAGATTCAATGCCCCAGATGCTTTCTATTCATTTCAAATAATTTGGTCACTTTGTTTCTAGTTTGAATTTATGAACACTGATTCCAAACCTCTTGCTTCTAATTCCTTTGATTTGGATTGTCTTTTAGTGAGATTCAATGCCCCAGATGCTTTCTATTCATTTCAAATAATTTGGTCACTTTGTTTCTAGTTTGAATTTATGAACACTGATTCCAAACCTCTTGTTTCTAATTCCTTTGTTTTGGATTGTCTTTTAGTGAGATTCAATGCCCCAGATGCTTTCTATTCATTTCAAATAATTTGGTCACTTTGTTTCTAGTTTGAATTTATGAACAATGATTCCAAACCTCTTGTCTCTAATTCCTTTGATTTGGATTGTCTTTTGGTGAGATTCAATGCCCCAGATGCTTTCTATTCATTTCAAATAATTTGGTCACTTTGTTTCTAGTTTGAGTTTATCAACAGTGATTCCAAACCTCTTGTTTCTAATTCCTTTGATTTGGATTGTCTTTTAGTGAGATTCAATGCCCCAGATGCTTTCTATTCATTTCAAATAATTTGGTCACTTTGTTTCTAGTTTGAATTTATGAACACTGATTCCAAACCTCTTGTTTCTAATTCCTTTGTTTTGGATTGTCTTTTAGTGAGATTCAATGCCCCAGATGCTTTCTATTTATTTATAATAATTTGGTGACTTTGTTTCTAGTTTGAATTTATGAACAATGATTCCAAACCTCTTGTTTCTAATTCCTTTGATTTGGATCGTCTTTTAGTGAAGTAACTTCTAAATCTTTAAATGCGTTGTTCTTGTTCATTTCAAACAATTTGATCACTTTGTTTCTAGTTTGAGTTTATGAAAAGTGATTCGAAACCTTTTGCTTTTAATTCCTTTTATTTGTATTGTGTTCTAGTGAAATGACCTCCAAATCTTTAAATGCGTTGTTCCTAGAGAGATTCAATGCCCCAGATGCTTTCTATTCATTTCAAATAATTTGGTCACTTTGTTACTAGTTTGAATTTATGAACAGTGATTCCAAACCTCTTGTTTCTAATTCCTTTGATTTGGATTGTCTTTTAGTGAGATTCAATGCCCCAGATGCTTTCTATTCATTTCAAATAATTTGGTCACTTTGTTTCTAGTTTGAATTTATGAACACTGATTCCAAACCTCTTGCTTCTAATTCCTTTGATTTGGATTGTCTTTTAGTGAGATTCAATGCCCCAGATGCTTTCTATTCATTTCAAATAATTTGGTCACTTTGTTTCTAGTTTGAATTTATGAACACTGATTCCAAACCACTTGTTTCTAATTCCTTTGTTTTGGATTGTCTTTTAGTGAGATTCAATGCCCCAGATGCTTTCTATTCATTTCAAATAATTTGGTCACTTTGTTTCTAGTTTGAATTTATGAACAATGATTCCAAACCTCTTGTCTCTAATTCCTTTGATTTGGATTGTCTTTTGGTGAGATTCAATGCCCCAGATGCTTTCTATTCATTTCAAATAATTTGGTCACTTTGTTTCTAGTTTGAGTTTATCAACAGTGATTCCAAACCTCTTGTTTCTAATTCCTTTGATTTGGATTGTCTTTTAGTGAGATTCAATGCCCCAGATGCTTTCTATTCATTTCAAATAATTTGGTCACTTTGTTTCTAGTTTGAATTTATGAACACTGATTCCAAACCTCTTGTTTCTAATTCCTTTGTTTTGGATTGTCTTTTAGTGAGATTCAATGCCCCAGATGCTTTCTATTTATTTATAATAATTTGGTGACTTTGTTTCTAGTTTGAATTTATGAACAATGATTCCAAACCTCTTGTTTCTAATTCCTTTGATTTGGATCGTCTTTTAGTGAAGTAACTTCTAAATCTTTAAATGCGTTGTTCTTGTTCATTTCAAACAATTTGATCACTTTGTTTCTAGTTTGAGTTTATGAAAAGTGATTCGAAACCTTTTGCTTCTAATTCCTTTTATTTGTATTGTGTTCTAGTGAAATGACCTCCAAATCTTTAAATGCGTTGTTCCTAGAGAGATTCAATGCCCCAGATGCTTTCTATTCATTTCAAATAATTTGGTCACTTTGTTACTAGTTTGAATTTATGAACAATGATTCCAAACCTCTTGTTTCTAATTCCCTTGGTTTGGATTGTCTTTTAATGAAATGACTTCTAAATCCTTAAATGCGTTGTTCTTGTTCATTTCAAACAATTTGATCACTTTGTTTCTTGTTTGAGTTTATGAATAGTGATTCCAAACCTCTTGTTTCTAATTCCTTTGATTTGGATTGTCTTTTGGTGAAATGACTTCTAAATCTTTAAATGCGTTGTTCTAGTGAGATTCAAAGCTGCATATGCTTTCTATTCATTTCAAATAATTTGGTCACTTTGTTTCTTGTTTGAATTTATGAACAATGATTCCAAACCTCTTGTTTCTAATTCCTTTGATTTGGATTGTCTTTTAGTGAGATTCAATGCCCCAAATGTTTTCTATTCATTTCAAATAATTTGGTCACTTTGTTTCTAGTTTGAATTTATGAACAATGATTCCAAACCTCTTGTTTCTAATTCCCTTGGTTTGGATTGTCTTTTAGTGAAATGACTTCTAAATCCTTAAATGCGTTGTTCTTGTTCATTTCAAACAATTTGATCATTTTGTTTCTAGTTTGAGTTTATGAATAGTGATTCCAAACCTCTTGTTTCTAATTCCTTTGATTTGGATTGTCTTTTAGTGAAATGACTTCTAAATCTTTAAATGCGTTGTTCTCGTGATATACAAAGCTCCAGATGCAGTCTATTCATTCCCAATAATTTGGTCACTTTGTTTCTTGTTTGAATTTATGAACAATGATTCCAAACCTCTTGTTTCTAATTCCTTTGATTTGGATTGTCTTTTTGTGAGATTCAATGCCCCAGATGCTTTCTATTCATTTCAAATAATTTGGTCACTTTGTTTCTAGTCTGAATTTATGAACAATGATTCCAAACCTCTTGTTTCTAATTCCCTTGGTTTGGATTGTCTTTTAATGAAATGACTTCTAAATCCTTAAATGCGTTGTTCTTGTTCATTTCAAACAATTTGATCACTTTGTTTCTTGTTTGAGTTTATGAATAGTGATTCCAAACCTCTTGTTTCTAATTCCTTTGATTTGGATTGTCTTTTGGTGAAATGACTTCTAAATCTTTAAATGCGTTGTTCTAGTGAGATTCAAAGCTGCATATGCTTTCTATTCATTTCAAATAATTTGGTCACTTTGTTTCTTATTTGAATTTATGAACAATGATTCCAAACCTCTTGTTTCTAATTCCTTTGATTTGGATTGTCTTTTAGTGAGATTCAATGCCCCAAATGTTTTCTATTCATTTCAAATAATTTGGTCACTTTGTTTCTAGTTTGAATTTATGAACAATGATTCCAAACCTCTTGTTTCTAATTCCTTTGGTTTGGATTGTCTTTTAGTGAAATGACTTCTAAATCCTTAAATGCGTTGTTCTTGTTCATTTCAAACAATTTGATCACTTTGTTTCTTGTTTGAGTTTATGAATAGTGATTCCAAACCTCTTGTTTCTAATTCCTTTGATTTGGATTGTCTTTTAGTGAAATGACTTCTAAATCTTTAAATGCGTTGTTCTCGTGATATACAAAGCTCCAGATGCAGTCTATTCATTCCCAATAATTTGGTCACTTTGTTTCTTGTTTGAATTTATGAACAATGATTCCAAACCTCTTGTTTCTAATTCCTTTGATTTGGATCGTCTTTTAGTGAAGTGACTTCTAAATTCTTAAATGCGTTGTTCTTGTTCATTTCAAACAATTTGATCTCTTTGTTTCTCGTTTGAGTTTATGAACAGTGATTCCAAACCTTTTGCTTCTAATTCCTTTTATTTGGATTGTGTTTTAGTGAAATGACCTCCAAATCTTTAAATGCGTTGTTCCTAGAGAGATTCAATGCCCCACATGCTTTCTATTCATTTCAAATAATTTGGTCACTTTGTTACTAGTTTGAATTTATGAACAATGATTCCAAACCTCTTGTTTCTAATTCCTTTGGTTTGGATTGTCTTTTAGTGAAATGACTTCTAAATCCTTAAATGAGTTGTTCTTGTTGATTTCAAACAATTTGATCACTTTGTTTCTTGTTTGAGTTTATCAACAGTGATTCCAAACCTCTTGTTTCTAATTCCTTTGATTTGGATTGTCTTTTAGTGAAATGACTTCTAAATCTTTAAATGCGTTGTTCTAGTGAGATTCAAAGCTCCATATGCTTTCTATTCATTTCAAATAATTTGTTCACTTTGTTTCTTGTTTGAATTTATGAACAATGATTCCAAACCTCTTGTTTCTAATTCCTTTGATTTGGATTGTCTTTTTGTGAGATTCAATGCCCCAGATGCTTTCTATTCATTTCAAATAATTTGGTCACTTTGTTTCTAGTTTGAATTTATGAACAATGATTCCAAACCTCATGTTTCTAATTCCTTTGATTTGGATCGTCTTTTAGTGAAGTGACTTCTAAATCTTTAAATGCGTTGTTCTTATTCATTTCAAACAATTTGATCTCTTTGTTTCTCGTTTGAGTTTATGAACAGTGATTCCAAACCTTTTGCTTCTAATTCCTTTTATTTGGATTGTGTTTTAGTGAAATGACCTCCAAATCTTTAAATGCGTTGTTCCTAGAGAGATTCAATGCCCCAGATGCTTTCTATTCATTTCAAATAATTTGGTCACTTTGTTACTAGTTTGAATTTATGAACAATGATTCCAAACCTTTTGTTTCTAATTCCTTTGGTTTGGATTGTCTTTTAGTGAAATGACTTCTAAATCCTTAAATGCGTTGTTCTTCTTCATTTCAAACAATTGGATCACTTTTTTTCTTGTTTGAGTTTATGAACAGTGATTCCAAACCTCTTATTTCTAATTCCTTTGATTTGGATTGTCTTTTGGTGAAATGACTTCTAAATCTTTAAATGCGTTGTTCTAGTGAGATTCAAAGCTGCATATGCTTTCTATTCATTTCAAATAATTTGGTCACTTTGTTTCTTGTTTGAATTTATGAACAATGATTCCAAACCTCTTGTTTCTAATTCCTTTGATTTGGATTGTCTTTTAGTGAGATTCAATGCCCCAAATGCTTTCTATTCATTTCAAATAATTTGGTCACTTTGTTTCTAGTTTGAATTTATGAACAATGATTCCAAACCTCTTATTTCTAATTCCTTTGATTTGGATTGTCTTTTAGTGAGATTCAATGCCCCAGATGCTTTCTATTCATTTCAAATAATTTGGTCACTTTGTTTCTAGTTTGAATTTATGAACAATGATTCCAAACCTCTTGTTTCTAATTCCTTTGATTTGGATCGTCTTTTAGTGAAGTGACTTCTAAATCTTTAAATGCGTTGTTCTTGTCCATTTCAAACAATTTGATCACTTTGTTTTTTGTTTGAGTTTATGAACAGTGATTCCAAACCTCTTGTTTCTAATTCCTTTGATTTTGGATTGTCTTTTAGTGAAATGACTTCTAAATCTTTAAATTCGTTGTTTTTGTTCATTTCAAACAATTTGATCACTTTGTTTCTAGTTTGAGTTTATGAACGGTGATTCCAAAAATTTTGCTTCTAATTCCTTAGATTTTGATTGCCTTTTAGTGAAATGACTTCTAAATATTTAAATGCGTTGTTCTTGTGAGATTCAAAGCTCCAGATGCTTTCTAATCATTTCCAATAATTTGGTCACTTTGTTTCTAGTTTGAATTTATGAACAATGATTCCAAACCTCTTGTTTCTAATTCCTTTGATTTGGATCGTCTTTTAGTGAAGTGACTTCTAAATCTTTAAATGCGTTGTTCTTGTTCATTTCAAACAATTTGATCTCTTTGTTTCTTGTTTCAGTTTATCAACAATGATTCCAAACCTTTTGCTTCTAATTCCTTTTATTTGGATTGTGTTTTAGTGAAATGACGTCAAAATTTTTAAATGCATTGTTCCTAGAGAGATTCATTGCCCGAGTTGCTTTCTATTCATTTCAAATAATTTGGTCACTTTGTTACTAGTTTGAATTTATGAACAATGTTTCCAAACCTCTTGTTTCTTATTCATTTGATTTGGATTTTCTTTTAGTGAAATGACCTCTAAATCCTTAAATGCGTTGTTCTTGTTCATTTCAAACAATTTGATCTCTTTGTTTCTTGTTTGAGTTTATGAACGGTGATTCCAAAAATTTTGCTTCTAATTCCTTAGATTTGGATTGTCTTTTAGTGAAATGACTTCTAAATCTTTAAATGCGTTGTTCTTGTTCATTTCAAACAATTTGATCCGTTTTATGTCACCTCTATGGGAAGTGACGCTTTTTGCAATACTTTGGTGGAATTCTTGGGGTCTCTATATTTACATGAGCTCTGCTAGGTTCTTAGGACACTTTATTAAATCCCTTACCTTTCGTTTCTTAAAACCTTGAACCTTAGCCCCATTACAACCTTTGAGAAGACCTTCTTGATCCTTAAGATGGGACAGCCCTTGATGTGGAGATGAGTTACAAGAGTTGAACATGGCTTGGGTCCATTCGTGCAAGTAGTTGGTATCTTTCATGAGGTCTTTAAAAGAGAAAGATATATTTATGTGCTTTCGTTTCTTCATATGTGATCTACTTTGTTTATCTTTCATATATACTTAAGTGAATAAGCTTTTAAGCATTGCCATGATTTGAGAGAAGAAAGAGTGGATATACCTTGTGAGGATATGAATCATACTTGTCTGAAGCATGCCAAGCTCCACCCCATCACCATTGTTACAACCAAGTCCTACTTGTGTATGTGTGGATTATATGTTTTAATTAACTCTCGAATGCTTAAATATTGATTCTTGGTTGAGTGTTAATCTTGGTGTTGTGAAAGTAAGAGATTGCTGAGACAAAAAGTTGAAGGGCAATAGAGTCTTTGTATGTGTAGAGTCTTTAATTTTCGTTTAGTCTGAGTTGTGTCTGTGTTGTGATTTTGCTAAGGGACTAGCAAAAGCTAAGTGTTGTGATTTTCTGTTGATATCTTTGATGAACTTGCGCAGAAAATGTTTGATATTATGCATGAGGATACCCTAGTCACTACACTTGAGAATGGGGTAGGCTACACCAAGGAAGGCCTCACCATCCCAGAGGACAAGCTAAGGGACACTTGTGAGGACAAAATCATGGAAAACGTGTCCTTCCTTGGGGCGTCACCCTTCATAGGTAAATCTAATTCTTCCTTGTCCATTCAGTTATCTTCTAACAAGACTTTACCTTCAGTGGTCCAGGCCCCAGAACTTGAGCTTAAAATTCTTCCAGACCATTTGAAGTACGTCTACTTAGGAGACAAGGAGACTTTACCTTTGTCCATTTAGTTATCTTCTAACAAGACTCTACCTTCAGTGGTTCAGGCACCAGAACTTGAACTTAAACTTTTACCAGACCACTTGAAGTATGTCTACTTAGGGGACAAGGAAACCTTACCAGTAATTGTCTCTTCTGCACTTACTGTTTCACAAGAGGAGAGGTTGGTGGAAATGCAGAAGCAACACAAGACCGCCATAGGATGGACATTGGCGGACATCAAGGGAATCAGCCCTACAACTTGCGTCCATAGGATACTTCTTGAGGAGGGGTCCAAACCTACCAGAGAGGCTCAACGTCGTCTCAACCCTCCAATGATGGAAGTTGTGAAGAAGGAGGTCATCAAACTCCTAGATTGTGGCATGATCTACCCCATTTCAGACTCCAAATGGGTGTCCCCAGTTCAAGTAGTGCCCAAGAAGTCTGGGGTGACTGTTGTGAAAAATACTGAGAATGAATTGGTACCCCAAAGGACAGTTACAGGCCACAGAGTTTGTATTGACTACAAAAAGCTCAATGCCACAAGGAAAGACCATTTTCTTCTTCCATTCATTGATCAAATGCTTGAGCGCCTAGCTGGACATGATTACTACTGCTTTTTGGATGGCTAGTCAGGCTACAATCAGATTGCCATAGCCAATGAGGATCAAGAGAAGACGACGTTCACCTGCCCTTTTGGAACATTTGCCTATCGTCGCATGCCTTTTGGACTCTGCAACGCCCCAGGTACCTTTCAGAGGTGTATGGTAAGTATCTTTTCAGATTATATTGAGAAAATCATAGAGATATTCATGGATGATTTTTCTGTTTTCAGGAAAAGTTTTGATGATTGTCTTAATAATCTGGAAATAATTCTTAAACGTTGCATGGAAACTAACCTTGTATTAAATTGGGAGATGGTTAGACAAGGGATAGTTTTAGGGCACATTATCTCTTCTAGGGGTATAGAGGTAGATAAAGCTAAAGTAGACCTTGTGCGTTACTTACCCTCTCCCACTTCTGTGAGAGAGATTCGATCTTTTCTTGGCCATGCAGGGTTCTACAGGAGGTTTATCAAGGACTTCTCCAAGATATCAAGACCTCTATGTCACCTACTCCAGAAGGATGTGACGTTTACCTTTGACAAGGAGTGTCAAGAAGCTTTTGACAAGCTTAAGGAGTTGTTAAGGTCTGCCCCAATCATGTTACCTCCAGATTGGTCCTTGCCCTTTGAATTGATGTGTGATGACTACGCAATTGGAGCTGTTTTAGGGCAACGAAAGGACAAGAGACCCTATGCCATCTATTACGCCTCAAGAACTCTTAATGATGCACAAATAAACTATTCCACCACTGAGAAAGAGCTTCTTGCAGTTGTCTTTGCCCTTGAAAAATTTCGTTCTTACTTACTTGGTACTAAAGTTATTGTGTATAGTGATCATGCAGCTCTCAGGTACTTGATGTCCAAGAAGGAGGCGAAACCAAGGCTAATTAGATGGGTCCTACTCCTACAAGAGTTCGATGTGGAGATTAAAGACAAGAAGGGTAGTGAGAACGTGGTAGCTGACCACTTGAGTCGTTTGGTGCATGTAGAAGACCCTCTCCCTTTGGTGGAGACATTTCCAGATAAGCAACTCTTTGGACTCCAGGTAAGTGAACCATGGTATGCAGACATTGTGAACTACATTGTTTCTAGAAAGATCCCTGATACCATGTCACGTGCTCATAGAGATAGGCTAAAGAAAACTGTTAAGCAATATGTTTGGGATGAGCCCTATCTTTGGAAATATTGTTCTGATCAATTGATTAAGAGGTGCATACCTGAACATGAACAAAATGCCATACTTTCTTTTTGCCATTCTAAAGCATGTGGGGGTCACTTTGGGTCCAAGAAAACTGCGTTTAAGGTGTTGGAGTCTGGGTTCTTTTGGCCAACGTTATTTAGGGATGCATATGCCTATTGTTTAACTTGTGATAGATGCCAAAGAATCGGAAATCTAGGTCCTAGAGATCAAATGCCATTGTCCAATATAATAACTATTGAAATATTTGATGTCTGGGGTATAGATTTCATGGGACCATTCCCTTCATCTTATGGGACGATTGAGGCCTTGTTGAGAAAATATGATGTTACACATAAGGTTTCTACACCTTATCACCCCCAAACTAGTGGGCAGGCTGAAGTCTCCAATCGTGAGATCAAGAGGATATTGGAGAAGACTGTGAACCCTAACAGGAAGGATTGATCCCTTCGTTTAGAGGATGCTTTGCGGGCCTATAAAACTACATACAAGACCCCCATTGGGATGTATCCATATCGGATTGTGTATGGCAAACCTTGCCATTTACCTATGGAATTAGAGTACAAAGCCTGATAGGCTGTGAAGCAGTTTAACATGAACCTTGATGAAGCTGGGCTTCATAGGAAATTGCAATTGCAAGAGTTGGAGGAGATAAGGAATGACGCTTTTGAGAGTGCAAAGATCTACAAAGAAAAGACAAAGGCCTTCATGATAAGATGATTCGTGGAAAGACTTTTGTTGTGGGCCAGAAAGTTCTTCTTTTCCATTCTCGTCTCAAACTCTTCCCAGATAAGCTTCGTTCTCGTTGGATTGGGCCTTTCATTATTACTAATGTGTTCTCCTATGGAGCTGTGCAAATAAAGAGTGAGCAGACTGGCAACGAGTTCAAAGTGAATGGCCATCGCCTAAAGCCTTACTATGAGGCGTTTGTGGGGCAAGAAGTGGAGGATGTACCCCTCCAAAACGCCCCACAACCAAAGGATTAAATGGAGGTACAAGTCTAGGCTGAAAGACTATAAACATTAAGCGCTGCTTGGGAGGCAACCCAATTCAGAAGTAGCTGTGAAGGAGTCTACAAACGTAGATTTGCTTTCTCTTTCCCTTTTACTTTTTCATTTTCTCTTTGTTTTAGTAGTTATTTTCATAAATTTCATCCCTATGCCAAGTGTTTCATTGCATGCTCATTCTTCATTACATTGAGGACAATGCAATATTTAAGTGTGGGGGAAGGGATTTATACTTTTGTTTTGAGTCTTATATATTGGAAAAATACAAAAAATTGAAAAATGTCAACAAAAAAAAAAAATTCGTTGCTTTTATTTTTGTTTATTGAGTCATAGGATGCCTTTCAACTATCTAGGATGATTCTATATCTCTGAAATTATGACTAAAAGAGGATCACAATATTGAGATGATTTCAACATGGTATTCTTTGGTTAATTGAGATATGTGAAAAATGTATGCATGTGTGGATATGGATCTCGTGACCTTGGTACAGAATATGAGCATGTTAAGATAAGTTTTGATTCAGAAAATCCCATGTGAGATATTTGAGCCATGTCCCTTTCTTTTGGAGTGAAATGAAAAATATATTCTTAATTTCTTGGCAATGTTTTGATGATCTCATTATTCTTTCATTTGATTGATTACTTGCCATAGATTAAGTTTAATGGACTAGAGAATGCTAGAATTCTCTCTTGTGCTTGTTGAGACGTGATATCAATACATGGCCCTGATTCTGGAAGGGATAGAGGCACCCTAGGAATTACCACCATTGCCAAATAAACTTGTGTCCTCATTTGTGCCCGTCGTGGGACTCCCCTAGATAAGCCCCTTTGAGCCTACATTAAGCATTTTCGTTCATCACACTTAAAATCTTTAACCCTGAACCTTAGTATAGTTACAACCTTACCCTTTGTTCTAAAAACTTAGTGGAGCTATCTTTTGAGACCTACTACATGGGTTTGGTGCTAAGGATGAAGATTGAGAAGAGGTGAAAGTTCAAGTGTGGGGGTAGACTTGTCCATAAAGAAAAAAAAATTGTGAAAGCAGGAAAAAAAAATGAAAAGAAAAAAATGTGTACGGCTAAAAAGAAAAAGAAAGAAAAATATATGTTTATGGATTTTAGTCCCCCATACTTAGTGATTTTGGAGTTTGTTTTGAATTGAAGGCCTACTATAGAAAAATTTGGCCTTTGTCCATTTCACTAGAGTTCAAGGGAAGTTTATAATGAAGATTGGGCCCAACATGAAGACATTAGGCCCTTTTATGTTACCTCTATGGGAAGTGACGCTTTTGCAATACGTTGGTGGAATTCTTGAGGTCTCTATATTTACATGAGCTCTGCTAGGTTCTTAGGACACTTTGTTAAATCCCTGACCTTTCATTTCTTAAAACCTTGAACCTTAGCCCCATTACAACCTTTGAGAAGACCTTCTTGATCCTTAAGATGGGACAGCCCTTGATGTGGAGATGAGTTACAAGAGTTGAACATATGGCTTGGGTCCATTCGTGCAAGTAGTTGGTATCTTTCATGAGGTCTTTAAAAGAGAAAGATATATTTATGTGCTTTCGTTTCTTCAAATGTGATCTACTTTGTTTATCTTTCACATATACTTAAGTGAATAAGCTTTTAAGCATTGCCATGATCTGAGAGAAGAAAGAGTGGATATACCTTGTGAGGATATGAATCATACTTGTCTGAAGCATGCCAAGCTCCACCCCATCACCATTGTTACAACCAAGTCCTACTTGTGTATGTGTGGATTATATGTTTTAATTAACTCTCGAATGCTTAAATATTGATTCTTGGTTGAGTGCTAATCTTGGTGTTGTGAAAGTAAGAGATTGCTGAGACAAAAAGTTGAAGGGCAATAGAGTCTTTGTATGTGTAGAGTCTTTAATTTTCGTTTAGTCTGAGTTGTGTCTGTGTTGTGATTTTGCTAAGGGACTAGCAAAAGCTAAGTGTGGGGGAATCTGATAGGAGCATTTTAATGCGACGTTTTAACTGCTATTTCCTTACATTTCTTGCGTTATTTCCTTAGAAAATCCCAGTTTAGGAAAGTTTCCATTTTTCGATTGGGAAAGTTCCTATTTGTAGAAAGTTCCCATGTTGTAGTTTCTATTTTTCTTTTTTAGAAAGTTTCCCATTTTAGTTTAGGAAAGTTTCCGTTTTTCATTTTACAAAAGTTTCTATTTTCAGTAACAGTTTCTATTTTCAGGACTTTGGCATAAATGAGCTGAGATGAGCTCATAAATGGAAAGAGGAGCTAGCTAACGTTGGTGGGAGTAAAGACAAGCCACTAAGGCTGCATAAATGAGCTGAAATGAAGAAAAGAAGTTTTCCTGTTTCAATCAGGAAACCACACTCAGAAGAGGAAACCCTGCGAAAACAAGACTCTTGAGCCAACCAAGAAAGGAAATCGGCAAAATAATGTGTCATGAGAGAAGCTTCTTGAAGACATTTGAAGACCACATGGCTTGAAGATGACGTTGGAGATATTTTAGGAGATTAAATTTGATTTGTCCATGGGAAATGATGGAGATAATGTGAAAATCAAGGAGAGAATCAAGGAGATTACATTGAGAATATCAAGGGAGAGTTTCAAGGGATTGTGCAACAAGAAAATGCTCAAAACAAGTCCAGATTCATCCCTCAATTCCCTCAAGATATGTTGGCCGAAATTAAGGAAGTAAAATCTGCGGTTTTAATGTGAAAATCAAGAGAAAATCAAGGGGAGGATGTTAAGGATTAAGCCATGGAGAGATTTAAGGGATAAAAGGTTCAAAATGCGTCCGGATACATTGCCTAGGTTCATGCCTAGATATTCGGCCGAAAATTGTGAATAAAATCAGATTAAATCATTGGAAATTTGGAAACATATTAGGGATTGATTTTGGAGCTTTTTGATTGGTTGGATGACACAACAGAGCTGATATGGCGCTACGTGATTGGTCGAAGCTGTGTGGTGCAACCGGAAAATTCTTTGGAAATTAAATTCATGAAGCCTTGCCTTCCCCTATATATACCCTCCTCTCTAGACGTTTTAGAGAACACAACACACACTACACACTTAGAAAAAAAATCAGAAAAATACCTAGCATAGCCGTGAGCATTTCTTCTCCTCTCTCCATCCTCTAGTGCAAGCCACGGGTTCAAGCAGGGCCAAAGGGAGAAGAAGAAGTCGTGAGCACCACCATTCATCCCCATCCTTGAAGCTTGCTTTCGAGTTTCAAGAGACCACAACATTAATCATCCATCTTCATCTTTCATCCACGGTGTAATTCGACCTCTCTTTTGTAAACCTTGTTTTGAATTCGTTGGTTATGTACTAGTTGACGTTTATGTTTGAACAAAATTTTCAATTCTGAAATTTTATATGATTGAATGAATTTTTCAGATTCTATTATTGTAATCGAATTTGATCATAGTTTCGGTTTTGATCTTTGTTCTCTCATTCCATTAGTGTAATTATGTTTTTAGTTTTCTTTGTTTTCTTTACTTAGTTTATTTTCGAAACCTAAATCCAAAAACCCCCCTAATTTCGTAAATAATGTTTATACTTGTGAATAATATACTTTGTTTTAATTTTAATTGTTTAATTGGTTGACAATGACAGGTGCACCCTCAATCCCCGGAATAGAACGATCCCTATTTGCTTATACTACTAATGATATTTTCAGGGTTAAATTATGCGCTTGCTTTGAGCGTATCAATTTTTGGCGCATTTCAACCGTAGCTGTGGAGGAGCCATCAACGCAGAGAAGCTTTCTTCCACTCTTTCCTTTTCTTTTCTTTTCATACATTTTACTTTGTTTTAGGATTTGTTACGTTATCTCTTATGCCATGCTTGTTTTGTGCTTTGCCTGCTTTTTACTTATTATACATTGAGGACAATGCATGATTTAAGTGTGGGGGAAGGGTTTAACGTTTCACTTTATTTTAGATAGCTAGTTTTTGTGGTCTAAAAAAAAAAATTGGAAAATGTCAGAAAAATAGATAATAAAGAAATATTTTCGTCATCTTTAAAAAAAAAAAAATCGGCACTGTTCACCAAAAAAAAAAAGTTCTTTGCTTTTATTCTTTTATTTGTTTTCTGAAAATTTACATTTTAATCTTCAAAAACCCCCCTGTCTTTATGTTTTCTTGTTCGTGTATATTTGTAAATAATTAAATTTAACTTAAATTCTTAGGTAGAATGTTCATGAAAATAATAAAATAAAATAAATGTTTTTAAAAATTCATGAATAGTATCTCCGTGAATAGTAAATATGTGTTGGTGTTTTCTAGGAATTAATTTGGTGATTTTTAGGGATTTATTTTGTGTTTTTTAGGAGTCGCTAAAACATAGGAATTCTTTTGGTGTTTTTTAGGAAAAGTAGTTAGAGTTAGTTTTGACTTAAGATTTCTTGTTTGACTTGATTTAGACTTTGTATCCTTGTTGTTTATAGTTTTCTAATGTGATTATGACTTGTAAATTGTGTATAAATAGGAGTAGGATTTCCAAAACCTTTTCTAACTTGAATTCTCTCTTCCTTTCGAATTATGTGTATATATATACTTGTGATTTTCTTTTCTCTCTCTCATTCTTTCTCTCTTACTTTCGTGTGATACATGTATGTTCTTCTCTCTAACTCTTTGTTGTTCTAACTTTAAAGCATGCTTGTAATTGTAAACTTGTAAAGTGTTCTAATAATTTCGTAACTTGTAAATTCTTCTCTTTGATTTCTTTGTTTTCGTTTCACATGTTTGTACCTTCAATCCCTGGTTTTGAACGATACCCTATTTGCTCTATACTAATGATGATGTTTTTCAGGATTTAAATTGGCGTAGCTTTTGCACGTATCAAGGTTATGAGCATTGATTCCAAACCTCTTGGTTCTAATTCCTCTGATTTGGATCGTCTTTTAGTGAAATAGTTTCTAAATCTTTAAATGTATTGCTCTTGTTCATTTCGAACAATTTGATCTCTTGGTTTATAGTTTGTGATTATGAATAGTGATTGCAAACCTTTTGCTTCTAATTCCTCTCATTTGGCTTGTCTTGTAGTGAAATGGCTTCAAAATCCTTTGATTTGGATTGTCTTTTAGTCAATTGGCTTCTAAATCATTAAATGTGTTGTTCTTGTTCATTTCAAGCAATTTGATCACTTGGTTTCTAGTTTGAGTTTATGAACAGTGATTTCAAACTTCTTGGTTCTAATTCCTTTGATTTGGATTGTCTTTTAGTTAATTGGCTTCTTGATGAGGCTGTAATAGCCTCACAATTTAACCCTGTAAAATGTAGTTGTTAGTATAGGATAAGCATGGATCATTCAGTCCGTGGATTGTAGGGTACACCTACACAAAAATGTCAATTAACAAATAAAAGAATAAAATGGGGGGTATGGGATTTGGTTACTAATCTACTTAAAATAAAATAAAAACAAAATAAATAAAACTATATACAATGATCGACTTCCCTAACCTAGACCAATACCACTCGGAAATTACTAAGTGTAGAAACAGAAAATCCATTTCAACATGCTACAAAAACGTGCCCATCTTAAATGCCTAGATAAGCGCCCAAATGAAAAGCCTCAGCGGATCAATCCATTTATCTAATTCGTTCTAATGTGGGCTTGGATCGGAAGAGTCCTTACCATGCCCAATACTACTAATCTTTTAGAACACTCAGCGTAATTCTCTTAATCAGTAGTATTATCTAACCCCCGAATCGACTCACACATGCAAATTAACCATTACACCTAGAATTTAACACATAATTTCCAGAATTGTTTAACCATTGAAACATGGTTTTTACCACTTTAGAACTAATTATTACTTGTTTAACTCAGCGTCTTAACAAATAACAATTATTCTTGGCAAATTAAGCAAACAAACAAGAACACTCAGCGTGATTCTAGCATAGGAACTTATTAACCTAACTCTGAAAATTACCTAAACACGTAAAAGGGCACAAGATTGTAACATGCATCATCAAAGAATTCTCGAAATTAACTCAATAATAAACTGAAAATCTCAAAAATATTAATAAAAATATTCTGAACATTTCATGTCTCCAATTACACAACTCGCAAATCCAAACACACAAAACCGAAACAAAAATTGAAAGTAGAGTCATAGTTACACTTTGAAGCTTTCCTCAGTGGCTTGGCAACAAGGTGGTGAACTCGTCTTGCTGGATGGATGGTGGTCACGGTCTTGTAGGTGATGGAGGATTGAGGAGTGAATTGGGCAGAGTCTCGGAAGAGTTTTTGGCCAGGAAGTGATAGGCAAGGAAGTGATCCCCATTCTGTTCTGGATGTTGCCTATTTATAGGGGAGCAGTGGTTGGCTTTTGTCGATCGTACCCTTCATCATTTGGACGGATGGGATTGCATAGCTTTCTTCATCTTCTCTTTAATTTTCTATTTCTTATTTCTTGTCCTTTTAACTTCTCATAATGGGGTACTTATGGCCTTAATTCCTCTCAATAATCGGGCAATTCCTTTAATTTCCCAATTGAAACATTTTTCTCATTTATTCCCCTTCTTTATTACTTGGTCAAAGCTCTTAAATTTCCTACAAAAAGGTGGAGAATATCAGAATTTTTTTAGAGAAAATAAAGGGAATTAAAATGTAAAGACCGTAAAAACATCGACGGTAAGGAATCCTGATCCCGTTAGGATTTTTTTATAAATTTTTCATTTTCCGCCTATTTTACTCCAAACACTCTACAAGACTGTCAAAATGACTTTAATGACTCAAAACACAAATCTAAGGGAGAAATAAGGCTAGAATGGAGCGTATACTCATGAAAATCGTCGCACTTTGTGCTTTTATCAACTACCCCGCACTTAGCTTTTGCTAGTCCCTTAGAAAAATAAAATACAAAAAAAAAAACAAAGACTCGACAAAAAGCAAGTAAGTGACTCTACTGCCCCTAACTGTTGTCTCAGAGACTCAAAACTCATGGCTTTCACGTTAAACACTTATTCAAAATCACATAGATTATTCCAAGGTTAATAAACATGTGACACCCATATGACGAAGCAAGATATGGAGAACTTAGGTTATACAGTGAATGATAGCATGTTTCGAACAAGTCGAATCCAAACTCACAAGGCATACTCTCGATTTTTCTCTCAGAAATGGCTATGCTTAAAAGCTTCACGCTCAAGTATATGCAAGAGAACAAATTGTAAGGCAACAAACAGCTTGCATATTTCATCAACAAAAGCATTTTGTAAATTTTTTTTTTTAACAACATCAAGAAATGACTAAGTGCACAAATGGACATAAACCATAAGCTCAACTTTGTACCTGACTCTACTAACCAAAGCTGCCCATCTCAAGGATCAAGTAAGGACTTGTAACGGGTTGTAATGGGGCTAAGCTAGGTTTTTTGAAAAGAAGATTAAGGATACAAAAATCCTAAGGACCAAGCAGAGCATATATGGACGACCTTATGTCACCATTTTTGTAGGACAAATATCATTGTTTTGGCCCTGAGCTTCACTTTAACCATGGAAATGGACAAAGGCCTAATTTTCAACTTTGAGCCTTCTTCAAATATGAAAGTCCAGAACCACACTTTAACAATTTCCCAAGAGATTTTTTTTTCAATTTTTCTTCTCTTTCGCCGTTTTTCTTTCTTTCCTTTTTCATTTTCTTTCATTTTCATTTTTTTTTTGTTCACGGCAATCTCTTTTTTTTTCTCTCTCTTGGGTTTTCCCCACCCCACACTTGTCTTTCATCGTCACCCCTACACACTATGTCATGCTCTACTAAGTCCCTAGCACAAGGGTAGAGATATCCTGTACTAAGCTCATGGTAGGGTAGTGAGGGTGATGAAACAAAGGTTTTCAACGTAGGCTCAAAGGGGTTCATTCTAAGGAGTCCGACGACGGGCACAATTGGGGACACATGCTTGTTTGGCTATGGTGGTTTCCTTAATGCCTTCTATCCTATCCAAGATCAGGGCATATTATGGCATACAAGTTTTGATAGTCACAAAAGTCAAGTTCTAGTACTCTCTAGTCCATTAAAATCTATGGCACATGATCATTGGATTTTCAAAGAATGATGAGGTTTTGCAAATACAGCCATGAAATTCTAAATTCCTTCAAACTTCTTGCTTCTAATTTCTTTGATTTGGCGTGTCTTTTAGTGAAATGGCTTCGAAATCTTGAATGCAATATTCGAGTGAGATACAAAGTGCTAGATGCTTTCCATTCATTTCAAACAATTTGTTCACTTTGTTTCTGGTTTGAGTTTATGAACAGTGATTCCAAACCTCTGGCTTCTAATTCCTTGGATTTAGCGTGTGTTTTAGTGAAATGGCTTTTTGATAAAAGCACAAAGTGCGACGATTTTCATGAGTATACGCTCCATTCTAGCCTTATTTCTCCCTTAGATTTGTGTTTTGAGTCATTAAAGTCATTTTGAGAGTCTTGTAGAGTGTTTGGAGTAAAATAGGCGGAAAATGAAAAATTTATGAAAAAATCCTAACGGGATCAGGATTCCTTACCGTCGATGTTTTTGCGGTCTTTACATTTTAATTCCCTTTATTTTCTCTAAAAAAAATCTGATATTCTCCACCTTTTTGTAGGAAATTTAAGACGTTTGACCAAGTAATGAAGAAGGGGAATAAAGGAGAAAGATGTTTCAGTTGGGAAATTAAAGGAATTGCCCCATTATTGAGAGGAATTAAGGCCATAAGTACCCCATTATGAGAAATTAAAAGGACAAGAAATAAGAAACAGAAAATTAAAGAGAAGATGAAGAAAGCTATGCAATCCCATCCGTCCAACTGATGAAGGGTACGATCTACAAAAGCCAACCACTGCTCCTCTATAAATAGGCAACATCCAGAACAGAATGGGGATCACTTCCTTACCTATCACTTCCTGGCCAAAAACTCTTCTGAGACTCTGCCCAATTCACTCCTCAGTCCTCCATCACCTACAAGACCGTGACCACCATCCATCCACCACATTCTCACTACCTTTCTTGTCCTTGATCTCTAGATCAAACTCCTGAAGCAACAAGATCCATTGAATTAATCTGGGCTTGGCCTATTTCTTGATCATTAGATATCTCAAGGTTGCATGGTCAGAGTAAACAACTACTTTAGAGTGCAATAAATAAGAACGAAACTTATCTAAAGCAAAGACTATAGCCAAGAGTTCTTTTTCAGTGGGGGAGTAGTTGAGCTGAGCATTGTTGAGGGTCCGAGAAGCATAGTAAATAGCATAGGGCTTCTTATCCTTCCTCTGGCCCAACACAGCTCCAATAGCATAGTCTGATGCATCACACCTAAGCTCGAAGGGTAGACTCCAATCTGGAGGGCAAATGATGGGGGCTGTGGTCAACAACTCCTTGAGTTTCTAAAACGCCTTCTTGCAATCCTCATTGAACACAAAGGGCACGTCCTTCTGCAATAGGGCACACATAGGTCTCGCCACCTTGGAGAAGTCTTTGATGAACCTCCTGTAAAATCCTGCATGGCCAAGAAAAGAGCGTACCTCCCTCACAGTTGTGGGGGAGGGTAAGTGACGTACAAGATGAACCTTAGCCTTATCTACCTCAATGCCCCTAGTAGATATTATATGTCCTAACACTATTCCTTGTGTTACCATGAAGTGACACTTCTCCCAATTCAGTAGAAGGTTAGTTTCTACACACCTCTCCAGTATCAATCCTAGATTCTCTAAACAAGTATCAAAATCTTTACCGAAGACACTAAAGTCGTCCATAAAGACTTCAATAATATTTTCAATGTATTCTGAGAAAATGGATAGCATACATCTTTGAAAAGTACCTGGTGCGTTGCACAAGCCAAAGGGCATGCGCCTATAAGCGAAGGTCCCAAAGGGGCACGTGAAGGTCATCTTCTCCTGATCCTCGTGGGCTATGCAAATCTGGTTGTATCCACTATATCCGTCCAAGAAGCAATAGTAGGAATGGCCCGCTAAGCGCTCCAACATCTGGTCAATAAAAGGCAAGGGCATATGATCCTTCCTCGTTGTGGCATTCAGCTTCCGGTAGTCGATACATACCCTATGACCTGTCACTAATCTTTGGGGCACTAGCTCATTATCATCGTTCTTTACCACAGTCATCCTAGACTTCTTGGGCACCACTTGCACTGGAGAGACCCACTTACTATCAGAAATGGGGTAGATTACCCCACAATCCAGCAACTTGATCACCTCATCTTGGACCACCTTCATCATGGGAGGATGTAGATGTCTTTGGGCTTCTCTTGTGGGCTTGGCTCCATCTTCTAACAGGATTCGGTGGACACATGTGGTTGGGCTGATTCCCTTGATATATGCTAGAGTCCAACCAATGGCAGTCTTATGCTTCTTCAACACGTCTACCAACTTCCTTTCTTGCTCTACATCCAGCGTTGATGATATGATCACTGGGAGGGTCTCATTTTTTCCTAGGTACGCGTACTTCAAATGTTCAGGGAGTACCTTTAATTCCAACTTGGGTTCCTGAACCATAGAGGGTAACATTTTATTAGTAGAAACCGGAATTGAGAAATAGGAAATGGACCTCTTTACAGGCTGAGCCTCGAGTGAGGCCACAGTCTTAATCACTCTGGGCTCCGCAACATCCCACTCAACCTTAGGGATAGGATCCCCATTTGCATCATATCCGACCCCCTCCTCTAGGGTCAGAGCTAATTCATCCTCAAGCATTACTTTGGAGAATACCTGTGCGAGTGAATCAACTACATCAATAGCAAAGCAAGGTTTCAAATCAGAAATAGGGTACCTCATGGCTTCAAGAACGTTGAAGCGTATAACGTCACCATCAAACTCCATGGTGAGAGTCCCTTTGTACACGTCGATCTTCGTTCTCACAGTCCTCATAAAGGGACGCCCTAAAAGTAATGGATTGGTATTTAGGGGCGATTCCTCCATGTCCAAAACATAGAAATCTGCAGGGAATATTAGATGGTTTACCTGCACAAGAACATCCTCAACATACCCTTGACGGTATTTGTTAGACCTATCAGCAAGTTGAATGACAACATTATCCCTTTGAAGGGGGCCTAGACCTAGGGACACATACAAATTATAAGGCATGACATTTATGGACGCCCCTAAATCTAACATCACATTTTCAAACCTGGTGTCACCAATGAAACAGGGAACAGAAAAAATCCCTGGGTCCTTCAACTTTGGGGGTAGTTTTCTCTGGATAACTGCTGATACCGTCTCGCTCATTTTCACCACCTCCTTCTCTCTTGTCTACCTCCTTGTGGTGCATAGCTCCTTCAAGAACTTAGCGTACTTAGGCACCTGTTTGATGCACTCGATCAGGGGCATGTTCACTTGAACCTTCTTGAAGATTTCCAAGATTTCTTGATCAGATTTATCTTTCTTTGTCTTGGCAAACCTGCTCGGGAAAGGTATAGAAACAACTGGGTTAGTCTTAACTAAACCAGTAGAGTTAGGAATTGTACCTTTGGGCTCATTTTGGGGCACGTTAACTTCCACCCTTGATGTAGCTAGGTCCTTTTCAACATCCTTCTTGGACACCTCCACAACATCTTCTTCTTCATTAGGGGCCAATTGGGCCTTCTTGTGGGCTCTGGGAGGGTCTAGTAGCATGCGCCCACTCCTAGTGGTGATCGCTTGGGCGTGCTCATTCCTTGGGTTAGGCACCGTGTTGCTTGGTAGCTTCCCTGTTTCAGCAATCCGGCCCATGAAATCCACTACTTGGCCCATTTGATTCTTGAGCTCTGCAATATCCTTTGAATGGGTTGCCTGTCCTACAACCAAAGCTTGAGTAGCAGTGTTAAGTTGTTGTTGTCCCGCAGCAAGGGACTTCAGCAGTTCATCATAATTAGGGGCACTCAAAGTGTTGGAAACAGGAGGTGGAGGGACAGAATTAGGAATACCAAAAGTTTGAGGTACCTGAGGCCTCAAAAACAAACCTGGTGGGCAATGAGAATTCTGACCTGGGCCTTGAGGTGGTCTTAAGGTGTTATCATTGTTGGCCCAAAGAAAGTTAGGGTGGTCTCTGAGCAGAGGATTGTACGTATTAGAGTAAGGGTTATACCTCGGGCCTCCTTGGCCTCCTTGATACATGAGGGCATTAACAGATTCCCATCCTTCTGGAGAGGCAAGCTGGGGACATTTATCAGTGGGGTGCCCTTGAGTCGAGCACATCCCACACACTTCAGCCATTGCTCCTCCTCCATTAATGTTTAAGACTTGAGACAGCAGAGCAGACATCTTGTTGACCTTGTCTTCAAGGGCAGAGTTAGTGGACACCTCATGTACCCTCCTTTGAGAGAAAAGCACCCCCTCATATTGTTGATAGTTTAGTGCACGATTTGTAAGTAGCTCCTTGGCCTCATCAGGTGTCTTATCCATAAAGGACCCTCCAGCAGCAGTATCTAACAAACCACGCTCATTAGCAGTGAGACCTTCATAAAAATAGGTAAGGAGGGACCCTTCACTCATCCCATGGTTAGAACATGATGCTACAAGGCTCTTAAACCTGTCCCAATAATTGCATAAATTCTCCTCATGTCCTTGCGTGATTCCACTAATCTGCTTCCTCAAAACAGTGACCTTTGAGGCAGGAAAGTACTTCATAAGGAACTCGCCCTTCATCCTATCCCAAGTGTTGATACTCCCAGCAGGCAGCTCAAATAGCCAAGTCTCGGCCATTGGTGCCTGTATTTGCTCAACAGGGGCGTGCTCTTCCTCTTCTATGTCCGTAACGTCCTCTTCAGTGACCTCCTCTTCTTCCTCTTCAAAGACTTGTTCTTCTCCTTCTTCAGAATGGTCAGGTTTGTTGATCTCCTCGGTTGATCTTGAGGAGTTATAACCTGAGTAGCTAGAGTCCTCAGAGTCCCTCCTTTTTAGAGGAGGGCGGTCTAAAAAAGTGAGGTTTGCCCATTGCTTAGCACGTTCCAGTTTTTCCGAGAGCTCCTTAGTCTTATTAGAGACAATGGACATTCATGGACCTTTAAGACCAAATCAAGTGTTAGTAACATATACAAGGCTCAGAATACAAATATTATGTCTTTCCTTAACTTTCTAAGTTACATTTACATTCACATACTTAGGTACTGGAACAGAGGACCTCGTTTGTGCAATGGGACTATAGAACAGCTACCCTCCACAAGGTCATGTTTAATCCAATATATCTAAAGCATGTCACATTACATTTTTTTTTTGAGTTTGTTATATACATAGTTAATATCTCAATTGATCCCAAGTTGTAAGTCGAGCCCAATAGAAACCACTACTATTGGTGAGATACGATATAGGGATAGTCGCCTAAACAAGTTTCTTTCCTTCGTTTCAGAAGGCTGGATGGCCAGATTAAGAGGTAAGTGAGAGGGAGGACTCATTTTGGTGATACTACGGAGGCTACTCCCTCATTGAGGTTTAGGCCCCTATCGGCTACTCCCACATAGTGGTTTAGGCTCATTCTATAATTCCACATACTCAACCAATCGTATCCCATCATCCACCCAGGATTAGAGCGTCCGATTACCCCACACCGGTCACTACGTCGACCCTAAACCCATAAATGAGCACAACATATAAAATCACATACTGAAATCAACCCAAGATACACCATATTATTATGGAATTACACAATTGAAATAAAATCAATTCATCAATTCAGTCAATCATATCTTCACTCAACAATATATATTTTCCACGTAAATATATATATACGTAATCATCTACTCATAAATGACCACTAATACCATCTATAGTTCACACAAGAAAATCATGAAATTCATTTGTATAATTAAAATTCATTTTACTTACCTATGGACCGTGGTGATTCAAGTCCACGAAATTTTAAAACAAATATTTAATCCGCAAATATTTTTCACACAATTACTAAAAATAAATAAATTTAAACGCTCGGTTCGTAATATGAACCATGTGAGTTTTACTCACCTCGAAATTCCCGCTGCGTCTTCAATATAATTATAATTATAATTAACGCCGAAATAGCCCACTCAAATAAAATCCGTCAATCACCTAACCAAATATGATTCGAATTTAGCCAACAATTTCAATACATAAATTAACTACCATTTAACGGCCGGATTCTAATCTACATTAAAATCCGACGAGCGGTTTCTCACGAACCGCTCCCCTAATTACCGTTTTGCACATATACGAAGATCCAACGGTCGGATCTTCGCCCATGACCACACAAAGCCTCTGGGACAGTCACATGATCATCATAACAAATTTACAAGTTCATCCGACGGTCCTAATTTCACAGATCAAAAATCTAAAAATAGAAATCGATCGAAATCACAAAATTCATAACTAATTCTTACGATATCCGAAAAATGCGTATAATACGCCGAAATGATCTTATCGAAACATAGAATCATAAAATGGACAGAAACCAAATTTTAGACCTCCGTAGGTGGCCGGAAAGGGCCGCCGGAGTTAGGGACAGAGCCGCCACCGACCACCGCCAATGGTGTCGAGGCTGAGCTTGTCCCCTTCGTTTCATCATTCTGAGCAACTTTCATAACTAGCACAAAACCTAAAAATGACGGGAAGGGATCGAAAAGTACCAATTACAGTCGGCAGCCGGAAAAATTCCATAAACCGGCGAGCTTGAAAACCGACGTGAAAACTGCAACCTCAGGCCCCGATCCCTTCTGGAAACTTGTTCAGAACTTCCTTGCGAACTCAACAAGCTAAGAATCACAAGAAACGATCTTGTATAGCTCGAGATATCTTGATCGAAAGCTTGGTTGTTTCGATCCGTTAGGGTCGAGCTCCGACGAACGTGAAAACGTTCGACCCAGTTTCGGCCCTTCTTGGTGCTTGTAGAGGAAGTTGAGACAAGCTCAATGAGCCAAGAATCAAGTGAAATGGTGGTGTGTAGCTCGAGATATCAAGATCGAACCGAAATCGACTCTTTTCGGTTCGGGCCGCGCCGCCGCCGCTACAGGCGGTGTCGCTGCGCAAGGCTGCCTCTGGCAGCTGCGCAAGGTCGAGACGAAGCTCCTGGAAGTGGTTTGAAGTCGTGGGGTGGCCGGACGAGCTGGTGGTGGCTTGCTCCGTTTGCTTCTGTTTTCGGCCGAGAGAGAGAGCGATGCGAGAGTTGAGAGAGAGGTTGAACAGTCGGGTTTCCAAAAAAAGAAAGAGAGAGAGGCCGGTGGAAAATTAGGGTTTCCCAGAAAAAAACTAGGGTTTTTTCGATATATACAAGTTTCGGAAAACTTCTAAATTTGATAACTAAATCTGAAAAAATCCGATCTTTGTGTTCCACATGTATGCGGACTCGTATCGACGAGCTCTACAACTTTCATGAATGAAGTTTCTCCAAATTTTGTACGTAGAAAAAGTCGATTTCTCAAACCGAGTATTTCGAGCTTTTAGTTAAACTTCGATAAATGTAAAATTGAATCATTATCGAACAATAATTGTTAAATCATATAATAATCACTCAACACAATTACTCGAATTTAAAATGAAAATTAAGGGTATTACATGGGGGGTATGGGATTTGGTTACTAATCTACTGAAAATAAAATAAAAACAAAATAAATAAAACTATATACAATGATCGACTTCCCTAACCTAGACCAATACCACTCGGAAATTACTAAGTGTAGAAAGAGAAAATCCATTTCAACATGCTACAAAAACGTGCCCATCTTAAATGCCTAGATAAGAGACCAAATTAAAAGCCTCAGCGGATCAATTCATTTATCTAATTCGTTTTAATATGGACTTGGATCGGAAGAATCCTTACCATGCCCAATACTACTAATCTTTTAGAACACTCAGCGTAATTCTCTTAATCAGTAGTATTATCTAACCCTCGAATCGACTCACACATGCAAATTAACCATTACACATAGAATTTAACACATAATTTCCAGAATTGTTTAACCATTGAAACATTGTTTTCACCACTTTAGAACTAATTATTACTTGTTTAACTCAGCATCTTAACAAATAACAATTATTCTTGGCAAATTAAGCAAACAAACAAGAACACTCAGCGTGATTCTAGCATAGGAACTTATTAACCTAACTCTGAAAATTACCTAAACACGTAAAAGGGCACAAGATTGTAACATGCATCATCAAAGAATTCTCGAAATTAACTCAATAATAAATTGAAAATCTCAAAAATATTAATAAAAATATTCTGAACATTTCATGTCTCCAATTACACAACTCGCAAATCCAAACACAAAACCGAAACAAAAATTGAAAGTAGAGTCATAGTTACACTTTGAAGCTTTCCTCAGCGGCTTGGCAACAAGGTGGTGAACTCGTCTCTGCTATGGTGGTGGTGCGTCTTTGACTCAACGCCTAAGAGCTTCGTAGATTGCTGGATGGATGGTGGTCACGGTCTTGTAGGTGATGGAGGATTGAGGAGTGAATTGGGCAGAGTCTCGGAAGAGTTTTTGGCCAGGAAGTGATAGGCAAGGAAGGGATCCCCATTCTGTTCTGAATGTTGCCTATTTACAGGGGAGCAGTGGTTGACTTTTGTCGATCGTACCCTTCATCATTTGGACGGATGGGATTGCATAGCTTTCTTCATCTTCTCTTTAATTTTCTGTTTCTTATTTCTTGTCCTTTTAATTTCTCATAATGGGGTACTTATGGCCTTAATTCCTCTCAATAATGGGGCCATTCCTTTAATTTCCCAATTGAAACATTTTTCTCATTTATTCCCCTTCTTCATTACTTGGTCAAACGTCTTAAATTTCCTACAAAAAGGTGGAGAATATCAGAATTTTTTTAGAGAAAATAAAGGGAATTAAAATGTAAAGACCGCAAAAACATCGACGGTAAGGAATCTTGATCCCGTTAGGATTTTTTCATAAATTTTTCATTTTCTGCCTATTTTACTCCAAACACTCTACGAGACTATCAAAATGACTTTAATGACTCAAAACACAAATCTAAGGGAGAAATAAGGCTAGAATGGAGCGTATACTCATGAAAATCGTCGCACTTTGTGCTTTTATCAACTACCCCGCACTTAGTTTTTGCTAGTCCCTTGGCAAAATAAAATACAAAACAAAACAAAGACTCGACAAAAAGCAAGCAAGTGACTCTACTGGCCCTAACTGTTGTCTCAGAGACTCCAAACTCATGGCTTTCACGTTAAACACTTAATCAAAATCACATAGATAATTCCAAGGTTAATAAACATGTGACACCCATATGACGAAGCAAGATATGGAGAACTTAGGTTATACAGTGAATGATAGCATGTTTCGAACAAGTCTAATCCAAACTCACAAGGCATACTCTCGATTTTTCTCTTAGAAATGGCAATGCTTAAAAGCTTCACGCTCAAGTATATGCAAGAGAACAAATTGTAAGGCAACAAATAGCTTGCATATTTCATCAATAAAAGCATTTTGTGAAGAATTTGTGAAGACCTCAAGAAATTACTAAGTGCACAAATGGACCTAAACCATAAGCTCGACTTTGTAACTGACTCCACTAACCAAAGGCTATCCATCTCAAGTATCAAGTAAGGACTTGTAACAGGTTGTAATGGGGCTAAACTCGGGTTTTCGAAATAAAGATTAAGGATACAAAAATCCTAAGGACCTAACAGAGCATATATGGACCACCTTATATCACCATTTTTATAGGCCAATTATCATTGTTTTGGGCCCAACCTTCACTCTAACCAACATGGAAATAGACAAAGGCCTAATTTTCAACTTTGAGCCTTCTTCAAATATAAAAGTCCAGAACCACACTTTAACAATTTCCCAGAGTTTTTTTTTTCAATTTTTCTTCTCTTTGCCGTTTTTCTTTCTTTCCTTTTTCATTTTCTTTCATTTTCATTTTTTTTCACGGCTATCTCTTTCTATTTTTTCTCTCTCTTGGGTTTTCCCCACCCCACACTTGTCTTTCATTGTCACCCCTACACACTATGTCATGCTCTACTAAGTCCATAGCACAAGGGTAGAGATATCCTGCACTAAGCTCATGGTAGGGTAGTGAGGGTGATGAAACAAAGGTTTTCAACGTAGGCTCAAAGGGGTTCATTCTAAGGAGTCCGACGACGAGCACAATTGGGGACACATGCTTGTTTGGCTATGGTGGTTTCCCTAATGCCTTCTATCCTATCCAAGATCAGGGCATATTATGGCATACAAGTTTTGACAGTCACAAAAGTCAAGTTCTAGTACTCCCTAGTCCATTAAAATCTATGGCACATGATCATTGGATTTTCAAAGAATGATGAGGTTTTGCAAATACAGCCATGAAATTCTAAATTTATCAATTAAGCACTCGAAAAAGAAAGTATTTTGGCTCAACAGCTCACTTAGGGTCAAATGAATCAGACTTAATCCTAGCATGCTTAATGAACCAAGTTACAATCCTATCTCAAATCTTCATACAAGTATCACAATATTGATTAACCAAAGAATTCAATTCAGTCCTATTTCGATCATGAAAACCTTCAGCCATGAATTCAGAGACATGTTCATCCTAGACGTTAGGAGCATCCTAAGACTCAAACAAACAAAAACTCTATAAAACCAACGAAATTTTTTGTTTAATTTTGTTTTAAACTGAAAATTTAAAATATTCTAAAATAAAAGTGTAACCCACCCCACACTTAGAATCTACATTGTCCTCAATGTAGGAAAAAAAATGGTATATAGACCCTAAATATGGGGGGCTACGGAAATAAGGAAAGGGTTAAACAAACAAACAAACAAACAAAGACATAGATACAATTCAATCTAAGTAAGTGCAGGGATAAAAATGTCAAACTCTCGTTGATGGCTCCTCCATAGCTTCGGTTGAAATGGGTTGCCTCTCACGCAGCGCTTAATATTTATAGTCCATCAGCCTGGACTCTCCTCCTTGTTCACACGTCTTGGGGTGCCTCATGGAGGGGTATGTCTTCCAATGTGTCCTCCACAAAGGACTCATAGTAGGGCTTGAGACGATGCCCATTAACCTTGAACTCCTTCCCTGTCTTCTCACTCTTGATCTCTACAGCACCATGAGAAAACACATCAGTCACTATAAATGGGCCAATCCAATGAGAACGAAGTTTACCTGGGAATAGCTTAAGTTTGGAATGGAATAACAGAACTTTCTGGCCCACTTGGAAGCTTTTTCCGCGGATCATTTTGTCATGGTAGGCCTTTGTCTTCTCCTTGTAGATCCATGAAGCATCGTAGGCCTCATTCCTTATCTCCTCAAGCTCATTTAGCTGTAGCTTCCTATGTAGGCCGGCTTCATCATAATCAATGTTGAACATCTGGACAGCCCACCAAGCCTTGTGCTCTAGCTCCACTAGAAGGTGGCATGCCTTTCCATAGGCCAACCTAAAGGGAGACATCCCAATAGGCGTCTTGTAGGCCGTTCTGTAGGCCCACAATGCATCATCCAATCTCTGGCTCCAATCCTTCCTTGTTGGACCCACTGTCTTCTCGAGTATGCTCTTGGTCTCCCTGTTGGACACCTCCGCTTGGCCACTGGTCTGAGGGTGGTAGGGCGTTGACACCTTATGGGTTACCCCATACTTCTTTAGCAAAGCCTCGATTGTACGATTGCAAAAGTGAGAACCTCCATCACTGATCAGCACACGTGGCACTCCAAACCTGGTAAATATGTTAGTTCTCAAGAAACCTACAACCACTTTTGAATCGTTAGTCTTGGTGGCTTTTGCTTCCACCCACTTTGATACATAGTCCACAGCTAGTAGTATATATAAACAGCCATTAGACAAAGGAAATGGGACCATAAAGTCAATGACCCAAACATCAAAAATTTCTACATTTATTATTGGGTTCATTGGCATTTGATCTTTTGGGCCAAGATTACCAGTCCGTTGTCACCTATCACAAGAAATACAGAACAAGTTTGCATCCTTGAAGATAGTAGGCCAATAAAATCCATAGTCTAAGACCTTCAAGGCCGTTCTACGAGGCCCAAAGTGGCCTCCACATGCTTCACTATGGCAAAATGACAGAATTGACCTATGCTCAGACTCTAAGACACATCTCCTAATGACTTGGTCACTACAATGTTTCCATAAATAGGGCTCATCCCAAATAAAGTGCCTAGCCATTTTCTTCAATTTATCCTTACTAGCTTTGGAAAGTGTATCAGGAAATGTCTTAGTGACTAAATAGTTAACTATATCAGCATACCAGGGCACACTAACCTCTATCCCAAAGAGCTGCTCATCTGGGAAAGTTTCCTGTAGGGGCTGGGCGTCCTCCTCATGGACTATCCTGCTCAAATGGTCCGCCACCACATTCTCACTACCCTTCTTATCCTTGATCTCTATATCAAACTCTTGAAGCAACAAGATCCATCGAATTAATCTGGGCTTGGCCTCTTTCTTGATCATCAAATATCTCAAGGTTGCATGGTCAGAGTAAACAATTACTTTAGAGTGCAATAAATAAGAACGAAACTTATCTAAAGCAAAGACTACAGCCAAGAGTTCTTTTTCAGTGGTGGAGTAGTTGAGCTGAGCATTGTTGAGGGTCCGAGAAGCATAGTAAATAGCATAGGGCTTCTTACCCTTCCTCTAGCCCAACACAGCTCCAACAGCATAGTCCGATGCATCACATGTAAGCTCAAAGGGTAGACTCCAATCTGGAGGGCAAATGATGGGGACCGTGGTCAACAACTCCTTGAGCTTCTCAAACGCCTTCTTGCAATCCTCATTGAACACAAAGGGCACGTCCTTCTGCAATAGGGCACACATAGGTCTCACCACCTTGGAGAAGTCTTTGATGAACCTCCTGTAAAATCCTGCATGGCCAAGAAAAGAGCGTACCTCCCTCACAGTTGTGGGGGAGGGTAAGTGACATACAAGATGAACCTTAGCCTTATCTACCTCAATGCCCCTAGCAGATATTATATGTCCTAACACTATTCCTTGTGTTACCATGAAGTGACACTTCTCCCAATTCAGTACAAGGTTAGTTTCTCTAGTATCAATCCTAGATTCCCTAAACAAGTATCAAAATCTTTACCGAAGACACTAAAGTCGTCCATAAAGACTTCAATAATATTTTCAATGTATTCTGAGAAAATGGATAGCATACATCTTTGAAAAGTACCTGGTGTGTTCCACAAGCCAAAGGGCATGCGCCTATAAGCGAAGGTCCCAAAGGGGCACGTGAAGGTCATCTTCTCCTGATCCTCGTGGGCTATGCAAATCTGGTTGTATCCACTATATCCGTCCAAGAAGCAATAGTAGGAATGGCCCGCTAAGCGCTCCAACATCTGGTCAATAAAAGGCAAGGGCATATGATCCTTCCTCGTTGTGGCATTCAGCTTCCGGTAGTCGATACATACCCTATGACCTGTCGCTAATGTTTGGGGCACTAGCTCATTATCATCGTTCTTTACCACAGTCATATCAGACTTCTTGGGCACCACTTGCACTGGAGAGACCCACTTACTATCAGAAATGGGGTAGATTACCCCACAATCGAGCAACTTGATCACCTCATCTTGGACCACCTTCATCATGGGAGGATGTAGACGTCTTTGGGCTTCTCTTGTGGGCTTGGCTCCATCTTCTAACAGGATCCGGTGGACACATGTGGTTGGGCTGATTCCCTTGATATCTGCTAGAGTCCAACCAATGGCAGTCTTATGCTTCTTCAACACGTCCACCAACTTCCTTTCTTGCTCTACATCCAGCGTTGATGATATGATCACTGGGAGGGTCTCATTTTCTCCTAGGTACGCGTACTTCAAATGTTCAGGGAGTACCTTTAATTCCAACTTGGGTGCCTGAACCATAGAGGGTAACATTTTATTAGTAGAAACCGGAATTGAGAAATAGGAAATGGACCTCTTTACAGGTTGAGCCTCGAGTGAGGCCACAGTCTTAATCACTCTGGGCTCCACAACATCCCACTCAACCTTAGGGATAGGATCCCCATTTGCATCATATCCGACCCCCTCCTCTAGGGTCAGAGCTAATTCATCCTCAACCATTGCTTTGGAGAATACCTGTGCGAGTGAATCAACTACATCAATAGCAAAGCAAGGTTTCAAATCAGAAACAGGGTACCTCATGGCTTCAAGAATGTTGAAGCGTATAACGTCACCAACAAACTCCATGGTGAGAGTCACATTTTCAAACCTGGTGTCACCAATGAAACAGGGAACAGGAAAACTCCCTGGGTCCTTCAACTTTGGGGGTAGTTTTCTCTGGATAACTGCTGATACCGTCTCGCTCATTTTCACCACATCCTTCTCACTTGTCTGCCTCCTTGTGGTGCATAGCTCCTTCAAGAACTTAGCGTACTTAGGCACCTGTTTGATGCACTCGATTAGGGGCATGTTCACTTGAACCTTCTTGAAGATTTCCCAGATTTCTTGATCAGATTTATCTTTCTTTGTCTTGGCAAACCTGCTCGGGAAAGGTATAGAAACAACTGGGTTAGTCTTAACTAAACCAGTAGAGTTAGGAATGAACATGCCATTGGTTGGACTCTAGCATTTTAAAAACATTTATTTTATTTTATTTATTTTATTATTTTCATGAACATGCTACCTAAGAATCTAAGTTAAATTTAATTATTTACAAATATACACGAACAAGAAAACATAAAGATAGGGGGCTTTTTGAAGATTAAAATGTAAATTTTCAGAAAAAAAATAAAAGAATAAAAGCAAAGAAATCGTTTTATAAACATAGGTGGGAAAAGAAGAATTTTTGGAAAACAATTCATCAAGAACAATTCAAGAACAACATATTCATGCATCCCTTAATCGTGTTTATTACCAAGAACACCATCAATCAAGACACAAAGATCAAACAACCAATGTCCCTTTTAACTTTCTTTCTTAAGTTAATCGAAATAGCAAAGCACCAAATCAATTTATTTTGAAAACCCGAATACATACATACGTTGAAAATTCGTTTTCAAATCATTAAGTTCAAGAAAGAATTGATGAACATGCAAATCCAAACGTGTCAAAACTATTCATCACATGCATAATCTGATTTACAACTCAAAGCAAGCCTTCACTACATATTGAATTAGAGTTTACAAAGCAAACCTAATTACTAGCTAGTTACATGCAATTCATCCTATTATGTTTGTCAGACCAAGTGAATCGTTGACATGTATTGAAGCACAAAATCAGATCATCATTCCATTCGGTAATCAACAAAGATCAAGAACACATAAACATATCAAACATGAAAAGAACTATCTAAATTGAATCCAAATATAGGTTTGTCACATCATAGTTTCGGTTTCAACAACAGAAATTCCAAAGCAGAAATTCTAACTACAAGAAAGCCATAACCGCAAATTAACATGAGAAGATGATGGTATGAACAACCCTTGATCACGTTCCAAGGTCCACAGCAGATCCAAGATGATGTACAAGTGATGAACACGGCTAGGAAGGTCGATGGTCACGGCTATGCTCCTTGAAGATTGCAAAAACTGAAACTTAGAGAGAACAAGTGAGAAATCGAAATTGTGGAGAAAGAATGTGTACCCCTGAGACGTCAAATACACTAGGTATATATAGGAGAATGTCTCAAGACACTCCCAATTCGTTCCTACTTGACTTCTCCAAGTTCTTGTTGATTTAGGACTTCTTTGACACAAAACAGTTTCCCGGTAGACTTGACCTCCGTGTACCAAATCAGCCATAACTTCTTCTAGAAAATAGATATCACTGAGCTGTAAAAGGTTCTGGAAACTAGACATCTGTAACTTTCCAACCATGTAAAGATCATAATTTTCTGAGCTCTGAGCTATTTTTGACACTCCATGAAGTTGACTGATCTACACAGGCAGATTTCCGAATATGTAATGGATTTGACTTTCAAAGCACAACTCTTGTCCATTTAGGATTTCCTTCACATCACATGCCTCTCACATGTCTTCCATGCCTTGTTGAAGAATGAAACGTCAAGAACTCCCTAGAACCTTCAAGAATCTCAAGGAAAATCCAATCCAAACTCAACTAGAAATCCAAACTCCTCATTGCCTTGAAATCCGAATTCTTTGAGACTTCCTCCAAGTATGCACGGCACATAATCTTCTTGAGACTTCTAGATGCTTCATGAATGTTCCAAGGACTTCTCCTAGCTTCCACAGGTCTCCTAGTGTAAGTAGAACTCCATATGCAAGTAGGTTTCCTAGTCAAATACGAACTTCTTTTCTGAGATGCTTCTACACTCTTCCGGAACCTTCTTGAGTAATCCTTATCCAACAGGGACTCCTTATCACACTAGTATTCCTTATCTGAGTAGAATTGGGTTTCCTTGTCCAAATAGAACTCCTAGTCCAAGTCAGCTTCAGATTCCTACTGCAACTGGGATTCATTTTCCTAGTCAAACTGGGAAAACTTCCATTTCTTCATTTCTTTCCATTTCTGCGCCACTTGTTCTTCCTTAGCCATTTTTGGACTTTGAGACTCCATTTTACCTGAAAAACACTAACTAAGTTAAATTGATCAAGTTAAAAGAAATAACTTAGCAAAATATAGGGTTTAGATACTTATAGCGTCACATTTCATGCTCCTATCATACGATATAGGGATAGTCGCCTAGACTTAAGTCTCTTTCCTTTGTTTCAGAAGGCTGGATGGCCAGATTAAGAGATAAGTGAGAGGGAGGACTCATTTTGGTGATACTACGGAGGCTACTCCCTCATTGAGGTTTACGCCCCTATCTGCTACTCCCACATAGTGGTTTAGGCTCATTTTATAGTATCTCTGAGATCCAATTGAACCCATCACCCAGGGTCCCAATCTAAGACACCATCTGTATGCTCCTTACTCAGCTGGAAAATTAACTTATGTGTTAGACCGTTCTCCAAGTGCTAATAAAGACCGCCCTCAACCTCAAGAGACTAATGAAGGGTTAAGGCCAATATTAACAAAAGGGCCCTTGTCTACTTATACGATTTTACACACTTACAATAATTAAGTATTTAACAAAATTTATAACAACCTAAGTATATTAATCTAAGTGAAACACATACAATTTACAACATACTTAATCTAAGTGAAACAACTACAATTTACAGCTTGCTTAAAAAAAACTTCTACAAATTGCACAACAATTATAAAAGACATGCTTAATTTCATAACACTCATAAAACTTAAACTAAATCACAATTATGGCTTGGCCGAACAGAAATCGCAATTTGTCACCATTCCACAAGTGTAGTACAAAAATTTAGCATGCATTCTATATAAACAACAAAATCAATGACACTTTAAGCGTTAGGGATTTTAATAATCCCCGGCAACGGCGCCAAAAATTGATGCGGCTGAAATAGCCTCACAATTTAACCATGCAAAATGTAGTTGTCAGTGTAGGATAAGCAGGGACCGTTGGTGGCCAACATAGGATATATGCATGTAATTTGAGCTAGATTTAAGTTAATGATTGAATTTGCTTTACAGAAAACTTTTATATGTTTATGTTCTTTGGTGGCCAACTTAGGATATATGCATGTAATTGGAGCTAGATTTAAGTTAATGATTCACCTAATAGTTTTGTGAACTTAACTAAAAAGTAGTAAAGGCTTTGGACAAAGGTCGAATTCAATTGAAGAGGATTACAAATAGGTTAACTTATTCATACTAGGTTGTGCACTTAAGTTGATAACCTTTCTCTATGCTTCTTGCGTTGAACATGTTTTGATTAGCTAGCTTTCTAGACTTTGATTACATGTTTAATAGGATTGATCTAGGTGCTTTCACTTAGGTTAATTAGTAAAGGAAAGTAAAATATGGGAAATCATTTGCTTCAAATGTTTCACATGATTAACTTTTATTATTTCTTTAATTATTTTAAAATGACAAGTGTACCCTCAATCTCCGGATTAGAACGATCCCTATTTACCGTATACTAACGATGATATCTTATAGGGTTAAATTATATGCTTACTTCTAGCGTATCATTTTCACAATCGAAATAGGACTTAATTGAATTCTGTGGTTAATCGATATTGTGATACTTGTATGAAGATTTGAGATAGGATTGTAACTTGGTTCATTAAGCATGCTAGGATTAAGTCTGATTCATTTGACCCTAAGTGAGCTGTTGAGCTGAAATACTTTCTTTTCGAGTGCTTAATTGATAAATTCAGAATTTCATGGCCGTATTTTCTAGACCTCATTATTCTTTGGAAATCCGCTGATCATGTGCCATAGAGTTTAATGGACTAGAGAGTACTAGAACTCGACTTTTGTGACTGTCAAAACTTGTGTGCCATAATATGCCCTGATCTTGGATAGGATAGAAGGCATTAGTGTAACCACCATAACCAAACAAGCATGTGTCCCCAATTGTGCCCGTCATGGGACTCCTTAGAATGAACCCCTTTGAGCCTACATTGAAAACCTTTGTTTCATCACCCTCACTACCCTACCATGAGCTTAGTACAGGATATCTCTACCCTTGTGCTAGGGACTTAGTGGAGCATGACATAGTGTGTAGGGGTGACGATGAAAGACAAGTGTGGGATGGGGAAAACCCAAGAGAAAAAAAAAAAAAAAAAAAAAGATTGCCATGAAAAAAAAATGAAAATGAAAGAAAATGAAAAAGGAAAGAAAGAAAAACGGCGAAAGAGAAGAAAAATTGAAAAAAAAACTCTCGGGAAATTGTTATAGTATGGTTCTGGACTTTCATATTTGAAGAAGGCTCAAAGTTGAAAATTAGGCTTTTGTCCATTTCCATGTTGGTTAGAGTGAAGGTTAGGCCCAAAACAATGATAATTGGCCTATAAAAATGGTGACATAAGGTGGTCCATATATGCTCTGTTAGGTCCTTAGGATTTTTGTATCCTTAATCTTCATTTCAAAAACCCTAGCTTAGCCCCATTACAACCTGTTACAAGTCCTTACTTGATCCTTGAGATGGGTAGCCTTTGGTTAGTGGAGTCAGTTACAAAGTTGAGCTTATGGTTTAGGTCTATTTGTGCACTTAGTCATTTCTTGAGGTCTTTACAAATTCTTCACAAAATGCTTTTATTGATGAAATATGCAAGCTGTTTGTTGCCTTACAATTTGTTCTCTTGCATATACTTGAGCGTGAAGCTTTTAAGCATTGCCATTTCTGAGACAAAAATCGAGAGTATGCCTTGTGAGTTTGGATTGGACTTGTTCGAAACATGCTATCATTCACTGCATAACCTAAGTTCTCCATATCTTATTTAGTCATATGAGTGCCACATGTTTATTAACCTTGGAATTATCTATGTGATTTTGATTAAGTGTTTAACGTGAAAGCTATGAGTTTCGAGTCTCTGAGACAACAGTTAGGGGCAGTAGAGTCATTTACTTGCTTTTTGTCGAGTCTTTGTTTTGTTTTGTTTTGTACCTTTGTTTTGCTAAGGGACTAGCAAAACCTAAGTGTGGGGTAGTTGATAGAAGCACAAAGTGCGATGAATTTAATGAGTATACACCCCATTTTAGTCTTGTTTCTCCCTTAATTTCGTGTCTTGAGTCATTAAAATAGTTTTCAGAGTCTTGTAGAGTGTTTGGCATGAAATAAGCGGAAAACGCAAAATTCATGAACAATCCTAGCATGGTCAGGATTCCTTACCGTCATGCTAATCCATAGGCCTTAAGAGAGAATTTATGGGAGTATTTTTACTGAAATTAAATTGTTTTAATTCCATTTATTATCTCTAAAGTATTTAATTTTGTGCCCTTCATTAAATCAGGTTGACCAAGCAATGAAGAAGGGAATAAAGGAGAAAGACGTTTCAGTTGGGAAATTAAAGGAATTGCCTCATTATGAGAGAACTTATGGCCATAATTCCTCTCATAATGGGGCAATTCCTTTAATTTCCCAACTAAAACGTCTTTCTCCTTTATTCCCTTCTTCATTGCTTGGTCAACCTGATTTAATGAAGGGAACAAAATTAAATACTTTAGAGAAAATAAATGGAAATAAAACTATTTAATTTCAGTAAAATTACTCCCATAAATTCTTTCTTAAGGCCTATGGATTAGCATGAAGGTAAGGAATCCTGACCAAGCTAGGATTGTTCATGAATTTTACGTTTTCTGCTTATTTCATGCCAAACACTCTATAAGACTCTGAAAACAACTTTAATGACTCAAGACACGAAATTAAGGGAGAAACAAGACTAAAATGGGGCGTATACTCATTAAAATCATCGCACTTTGTGCTTCTATCACTCTTGCTTCTAATTCCTTTGATTTGGTGTGTGTTTTAGTGAAATGGCTTCTAAATCTTTAAATGCGTTCTTTTTGTTTATTTCAAACAATTTGATCACTTTGTTTCTAGTTTGAGTTTCTGAACAGTGATTCCAAACCTCTTGTTTCTAATTCCTTTGATTTGGATTGCCTTTTAGTCAATTGGCTTCTAAATCATTAAATCCGTTGTTCTAGGGAGATTCAAAGCGCTAGATGCTTCCTTTCATTTCAAATAATTTGATCGCTTTGTTTCTAGTTTGAGTTTTTGAACAGTGATTCCAAACCTCTTGTTTCTAATTCCTCTGATTTGGATCATCTTTTAGTGAAATGGCTTCTAAATCTTTAAATGCATTGTTCTAGTGGGATTCAAGGCAATAGATGTTTTCCGTTTAGTTCACACAATTTGATTACTTTGTTTCTAGTTCGAGTTTAGGAACAGTAATGACAGGACCCGGCCCAAGTTTCACCCTGAAACTCGGATACGAGCCTGTGGGGCCCACGTTAGGTTAAATCCTCCCGAAAAAAATCAGCAGAACCTCCCCTAAAATGGACTACCAAAGGGTTTACAAGACCTGGACATGCTTTAAACTAAACTCACACTCATAGATACATTCCTATATTTATATTCCAAGCGTAAATATCACATTCAGGAAGTACGAATTCCACGTTAACCTCCAAACGACAACATAATCTCAAGCATTAACATTCTTCAAATTTAAAAGGATTATCAGAGCAATTCTACATAACTAAGCCGATATGATACAAGGTAGGTTAAGTATTAACCTACAATCAAAACGGAAGCGCTGGTTTCAAAGCCTCTCGTTCCTGGACGCGATCTCGGCCAATCTGAAATCTGGGCATTTGAAAACGAAGGGCCCAGGGGAAAACATTTAAAACCGTTAGAGTGAGTGGATAAAACTAAAATAAGTTATGAAACCAATTAGCTGAATGCTTCCACATTTCTTATTAACAAAATCCATCATGCAGCGAGATTTATAAAACGTTTCCAATTCAAACCCTCTTGAAAATATCCTTGTTAAGAAAACTCATTTGACAACTAGAGAGGTCTGCTGTCTAGTCATCTCATGCCATCTGAAGGGGACTGCTGATACGGCTAAAATAGCCGCACAATTTAACCCTGCAAAATGTAGTTGTCAGTATAGGATAAGCAGGGATCGTTTAGTCCGAGGATTATAGGGGACACCTACACAAAAAGGTCAATTAACAAATAAAAGAATAAAATGGGGGTCATGGGATTTGTTTACTAATCTACTTAAACTAAAATTAAAAAAAAATAAATAAAACTATATACTATGATTGACTTCCCTAACCTAGACCAATACCACTCGGAAATTACAAAGTGTAGAAACAGAAAATCCATTTCAACATGCTACAAAAACGTGCCCATCTTAAATGCCTAGATAAGAGCCCAAATGAAAAGTCTCAGCGGCTCAATCCATTTATCTAATACGTTCTAATGTGGACTTGGATCGGAAGAGTCCTTACCATGCCCAATACTACTAATTTTTGAAAACACTCAGCGTAATTCTCTTAATCAGTAGTATTATCTACCCCCGAATCGATCACACATGGAAATTAACCACTACACATAGAATTTAACACATAATTTCTAGAATCGTTCAACCATTGAAACATGGTTTTTACCACTTTAGAACTAATTATTACTTGTTTAACTCAGCGTCTTAACAAATAACAATTATTCTTGGCAAATTAAGCAAACAAACAAGAACACTCAGCGTGATTCTAGCATGGGAACTTATTAACCTAACTCTGAAAATTACCTAAACACATAAAAGGGCACAAGATTGTAACATGCATCATCAAAGAATTCTCGAAATTAACTCAACAATAAACTGAAAATCTCAAAAATATTAATAAAAATATTCTGAATATTTCATGTCTCCAATTACACAACTCGCAAATCCAAACACACAAAACCGAAACAAAAATTGAAAGTAGAGTCATAGTTACACTTTGAAGCTTTCCTCAGCGGCTTGGCAACAAGGTGGTGAACTCGTCTCTACTATAGTGGTGGAGCGTCTTTGACTCAGCGCCTAAGAGCTTCGTAGATTACTGGATGGATGGTGGTCACGGTCTTGTAGGTGATGGAGGATTGAGGAGTGAATTGGGCAGAGTCTCGGAAAAGGTTTTGGCCAGGAAGTGATCCCCATTTTGTTCTGGATGTTGCCTATTTATAGGGGAGCAGTGGTTGGCTTTTGTCGATCGTACCCTTCATCATTTGGACGGATGGGATTGCATAGCTTTCTTCATCTTCTCTTTAATTTTCTGTTTCTTATCCCTTGTCCTTTTAATTTCTCATAATGGGGTACTTATGGCCTTAATTCCTCTCAATAATGGGGCAATTCCTTTAATTTCCCAATTGAAACATTTTTCTCCTTTATTCCCCTTCTTCATTACTTGGTCAAACGTCTTAAATTTCCTACAAAAAGGTGAAGAATATCAGATTTTTTTTAGAGAAAATAAAGGGAATTAAAATGTAAAGACCGCAAAAACATCGACGGTAAGGAATCCTGATCCCGTTAGGATTTTTTCATAAATTTTTCATTTTCCACCTATTTTACTCCAAACACTCTACAAGTCTCTCAAAATGACTTTAATGACTCAAAACACAAATCTAAGGGAGAAATAAGGCTAGAATGGAGCATATACACATGAAAATCGTCGCACTTTGTGCTTTTATCAACTACCCCATATTTAGCTTTTGCTAGTCACTGTGCAAAATAAAATACAAAACAAAACAAAAACTCGACAAAAAGCAAGTAAGTGAATCTACTGCCCCTAACTGTTGTCTCAGAGACTACAAACTAATGGCTTTCACGTTAAACATTGAATCAAAATCACATAGATAATTCCAAGGTTAATAAACATGTGCACCCATATGACTGATAGGAGCATTTTAATGCGACGTTTTAACTGCTATTTCCCTACATTTTCTGCGTTATTTCCTTAATAAAACTCTGTTTAGGAAAGTTTCCAATCTTCGATTGGGAAAGTTCCTATTTGTAGAATGTTTCCATTTTGTAGTTTCTATTTTTCATTTTTAGAAAGTTTCCCATTTTAGTTTAGGAAAGTTTCCGTTTTTCATTTTAGGAAAGTTTCTATTTTTAGTGACAATTTCTATTTTCAGGACCTCGGAGCTAAAAAGTGGAAATGAACTCACGAAAGGAAAGAGCAGCTTGCAAACGTCAAGGGGAGCAAAAATGAGACAAAAAGAGCCACACAATTGAGCAGAAATGAAGAAATAAGCTTTCCTGTTCCAACCAGGAAACCCTGCGAAATGGAGGAGAGCTTACCAAGCAAGTTTCCAATGCAAGCATGAAAAGGAAATGGAAAAATGAAGTGTCATGGCGTTGGAAGGTGACAAGGCTTGAAGTTGAAGCAACAAGGCCCAAGAACTCTAAGAATTGACTTGGATTTTTGGCAAAATGGATCAAGGCCCATGGAATTAGGGTTTGTGACACAAGAAGTAAACCCTAGAGATGTTTTGCCATCCAAAGCAAAGAGAGAAACCAGGAGATGGTGTGAAAAATCAGAAAATATGAAAGAAGATTTCGGTGAAGATTTCTTAGGGAGATTTTAAAGGAAAGAGAATATGTGTTTATCATGAAAAGCTCTCAAAGGAGTCTAGATTCATCCCTGGAATTCCTAAAGGAAGTTTGACCGAAATAAAAGAGCAAAAATCAGAATATTTGCAAGAGAATTTCGGCAAGATTATTAGGGAATTAAAATGGAGTTTTGTGATTGGTTGGACGACTTCATAGGGCTTATTTGGCAAGCTATCATTGGAGGAAACTATGTGGAATTTCAGATTAATTCCATGGGGAATAATGAAGAAATACACGGCTTGGAGACCAAGTATTGTCGTCCCCTAAATAATCCCCTCATTCTAGACGTCTAGGGGGCGATTCCCTACACTACACACTTAGAAAAAATCAGAAAATCTCCTTTCGTTGCCGTGAGCTTTTCCTCTCCTCTCTCCATCCTCTAGAGCAAGCCACAGAATTCAAGCAAGGCAAAGGAAGAGAAGAAGGAGCCATGACCTATTCCTCCATCAACCACCTTTGAATCTTGGTTTCGAGATTCAAAGATCCCAGTGTTATTCATCCATCATCATTCTCCATCCACGGTGTAATTCGACCTCTACCTTGTAACCTTTGCTTTGAATTTCGTTGGTTTTGTTTTAGTTGACAATTATGTTTGAACAAGGTTTTTGATTCTGAAATTTATTTAATTGAATGAGAATTTCGACTCTTATATTGTAATTCTTGGTTGCTTTTGTGAGAATCGTTTGATTAAATTTGCTTAATAGATATCTTTCATATTTCAATCTTGTGTGGTTCGAAACACTTAGGGTTTTTATATGATTGGTGCTAGAATTTAAGAACATGAATCAACTTTTTGGTTTTGTGTAACTTAAATCGAAAGGTAGTAAAGGTTTTGTTTAAAAACTGAATTTAATTGAAGAGGATTGCAATTAGGTGGACTTTTTCATACTAAGTTGCACACTTGAGTTGATAGCCTTTCTATGTGTTTCATGCGTTAAACATGTTATGATTGTCTAGCTTTCTAGAGCTTGAATGCATGTTTGATTGGATTAATCTTTGTGCTTTCATTTAGGTTAATTAGGTTAATTTACTGTGTATTAACGATGACATTTCAGGGTTAAATTATACACTTGCTTTGAGCGTACAATTTTTGGCGCCGTTGCCGGGGTTAAATTTGTGAATATTTGTTTTGTATATTGTGTTCAAAAAAAATAAAATAATTACTTGTTAATTGTTTGTAATTTTTGACAATTAGTTAATTAATTATTTAGGTTGTTATTTATATTATTGAACACGAGTTTAATTGTGAGTTGTAAATTAAAGAGGAATAGGTGAAGTCGTGTTTATTAATATTGGCCTAAACCCCTTATTGGTACCTAGTTCAGGTCCCTTAAGGTTGAGGTCGGCCTTTATTAACATTCATTGAACTGTCTTCACCCTTAGGACCTTTTACATCTTAGTAAGTATAACCTATGTGGGATGGTGTCTAGGAAGGGGACAACGTTCATGATGGGTTCTAGATATAGAAGTGCTTACAAATGGGCCTAAACCACTATGTGGGAGTAGCTCATGCCAAAATGGATCCTGCCTCTAGTGTTCGCCCTCCCCTACCTGGCCATTTCAGTAAGGTTGCCCAAAAGATGTAGGAGGGACTTTGTGTCTAGGCGATTATACTTGGGCCGCACGTCCACTTGATTTACCGCTTGAAATTAAATTTGATATCAATGGTATTTATAACAAAAGACAATGTTGTGATACACTAAGGTATATTGGATAAAACATAGTCTTGAAAAGGGTAACTGTTTCTGTCAGAACCCATCCCGAAAATTCTCTCAAATTTTCAAGATGGATGGACTCAGTGGGGCCCACTTTTAAGAAAAATTCGACAGAACTTCCCCTAAAAGTGGACAACCCAACCTGAAAAAAAAACAACAAAAGCAAATTTTTCTAAATCCAAGACCCAACAACATGCAGTCATCCTACATTTCACAACCATCACAAGTTATTAAGTAAAAACCAAGCGTAAAGGCAGTAAAATTTATATAATACAACCTGGGGGTTCTAATCTTCAACTCCATAAGTAAAACACGTCTCTGAAAACGAAATTAATACACAATAATGCTAAGCCTCTCAAGGTTATCAGAGCAATCTACGATAAAATCAAATATATTACATGAGGTAGGTTAATATTAACCTACGAAAGGCAAGTGGCGGAACTGGTGCTAAGCCTCGATCCTACGCCGAATAGCAACACTGCGAACTGGGCAAAGGAAACCGGAAAGCCCAGGGGAAAGTAAGCAATAAAACGTTAGTTGTGAGTGGACAAAAAATATTTAATTAAGAAAGAAATGTTTCTCACTTTCCCACATTTATTGTTTAGAACGTTCTTATGCATGCAATAGGGAACTAAAGATTTTAAATCACTTTCATGACTAAGCCAGCCCCGCTGGCTTGAGGGAAATTCGACCGACCCTATTAGTCGGACGAATAAATAAATAAGTAAGTAATTTAAAAGGTATGGGGAAAGACGTCATCACCATACAATAAAATAAAGTGAGCCGCTAAGGCTCGGGTCGGAGGGTGTCCCACACTCAAGAGCATCCCATGCTCGGCTCTACTCACCCACAAACACAAAGTAAGTAAGGAGGAGTACTAATAGGTAGCTAGCAATAAAGTATATCGACCCAGGTATGGTGGGTAAAAACCATATGAAAATCGAGAATTTGTGAGATTTCCTCGAAGTCTCACAAGAAAGGAACTTAGTCCAAAGACGTGACCCCGCACGCCAACATGATTCAAATCATGAACCAACATACAAAATAAAGTAAGTTTAAAATCTCGAATAAATCTCCCCTTTCAGAAGATTTTTCGAAAAACCCGAATCTACTAATAAATAATGATACTTTCATTTTTAGAAATAATCTTGTCGAAGATTATTTCTAGTAAAAAGTTTGAAATGGAATATAACCACTTCTAATCGGCAATTTGAACCATAAATAATTTCATAATCAAAAATCGAATAATATGCTCATTAAATAAAAGATACTTTAAATAATTTCGTAACTTAGAAAATTTAATTGCATGCATGAATTAAAATCAAACGTCCACTCACAGTATACGGCTAAGCTTGCAGTCGATCCGAACCCTCCTCGTGAGAATCCTCCTCACGTCCTGTACAAGGAAACGTTCATAAACCGATAAGTACAGGACGGATAAAAATTAAATTCACCAAAAACACAACCATATCCCAATTGTTATTATTTACTTAAAAATCTCCAATTTCACTTTTCTAACTTCATTTCTTTACTTTGAGCTTCCGATTAAGGAATTCCGATACACGGATTATCCGTGAATTAATCAATGAATTTCACACCATAACGAAAACCATATCTACACTTCACGAAATTAATTCGAGGTCACCAATATTGAAACTACATTATACCAATGATTAAATAGCCAAATTACGACAGTCAGAAACCTGCCCTACACCACCTCACGCGCCGCCCACAGTGGCGGCGAGTGGCGGTTACTCGCCGGAATCAACCTCCTCCTATGGCCACCAAATTTCATGTACAACATCAATTCTACCCACTGGTCATTTCATTCAACTACAACACATCCAAATAACAATCAAAACCGGTCGAAATCAATGGATGAACATAAACCCAGAAATTTTCCAAGAACCCTAAAATTTCATTTCATCAATTCGGCTTCTACACAACAAATCGTGATACAAGGCCATAGGGAAATGATCAGTGATGAAAACCGAACCTTCGACGCCGGTTTGGCGGCCGGTGAGGGCCGGAATCGTCAGAAATCGTCAAAGGACCGAAACTGCTACATTGATCTTCTTGGTTCAATTCCGAGCTCCTCCGGTCGAGACACCGTGAAATGCAACCATAGGCATGACGAGGAGGAAGAGTCGAACCTAGGGATGTCTGGGTTTCGTCGTGGGGTGGCCGGAATCGAAGAAACTTGGAGGAGGGAGAATCGGCCGAACGGGAGGAGGAAGGGTCGGGGGAGAAGAGAGAGAAGAGGCCGGGTAAGTTTTCAAATTTGGAAACTTACCACAGTAACTTGCTATTTAAAGAACTTACTATGAACAGTAACCGGGAATAGTAAATTTAGTTTTTCGCTTATAACTTTCGCATACTAGCTCCGATTTTTACGAACCACATATGCATGTTCTCGGTTTAACATCCTCTACGACTTTCATGAAGAACATTTTCTCAAATCATGGCCCGAACAAAAAGTCAACTTTTAGGGCCACTAAAATCGTATAACGGAGTAAAATTAAAATAACTGACCTTTACCGTCAAATTAATTAGAAAATTGAAAATTCTAGGTTCGGGACGTAACAATCTCCCCCCCCTTAAAGAATTTCGTCCTCGAAATTGACATACCTGTTAGAAAAGGTGGGGATACTGTCGTCTCATTTGATCCTCTGGTTCCCAAGTCGCTTCTTCTACCATATGATTACTCCAAAGTACCTTAACTAATGGTATCGTTTTGTTCCTGAGTATCTGCTCTCTTCTATCCAGAACTTGAATTGGTTTTTCTTCATACGTTAGATCTTCCCGTAATCTTATGGGCTGCTCTTGAAGAACATGAGAAGGATCAACAACATACTTGCGGAGCATGGAAACATGGAAGACATTATGTACCTTGGACAATCTTGAAGGTAGTACTAGCCGATAAGCGACCAAACCAATCCGTTCAGCAATTTGATATGGTCCGATGTATCTGGGGCTGAGTTTTCCACGTTTTCCAAACCTTACAATACCCTTCCAAGGTGATAGCTTTAGAAACACCCAATCACCAACTTGAAATTCTAGATCTTTCCTTCGATTATCCGCATAACTCTTTTGTCTACTCTGGGCTGCCTTCAGCTTTTCTTTAATCACTTTCACCTTTTCAGTTGTAATCTGCACCATCTCTGGACCAATAAGCTTCCTTTCTCCTACTTCGTTCCAACACAAAGGAGTACGACACTGTTTTCCATAAAGGGATTCATAGGGAGCCATGCCAATGCTGGAATGATAACTGTTATTATACGCAAATTCTATCAAGGCTAGGTGGCTGTCCCAATTTCCCTTAAACTGCAAAACACAAGCTCTCAACATGTCTTCTAGAGTTTGAATAGTTCTCTCCGTTTGCCCATCTGTTTGCGGGTGAAATGCAGTGCTGAACTGAGATTGAGTACCCAAAGCCTCCATCAGCTTACGCCAAAACTTTGAAGTGAAACGGGGGTCCTGATCAGACGTAATAGAGACAGGTGTGCCGTGAAGTTTTACTATCTCATTCATGTACAACTCCGCATATCTATCTATCTTATAAGTCTTCTTAACAGACAGGAAATGCGCGGACTTGGTGAGTCGGTCTACAATTACCCAAATGCTGTCATGACCATTTCCGGTACGTGGTAATCCGGACACAAAGTCCATAGTGATATGTTCCCATTTCCATTCAGGTATTGGTAACGGTTGTTGCAAACCCGAGGGCTTCTGTCTTTCGGCTTTCACTTGTTGACATACCAAACATCTACTTACATAAGCTGCAATTTCCCTCTTCATATTAGGACACCAGTAGTATTCCTTCAAAGTCCGGTACATTTTTGTCCCGCCAGGATGTACGGCATAAGCAGAACTATGGGCCTCCTCTAATATTTCTTATTTAAGATCATCTCGGTCTGGCACACAAATTCGATTCCCGGACATCAAAGCTCCATCCCTGCTGATAGTGAAGTCTACTCTAGTACCATTTTCCACTGCCTCTCTCAACCGTTCTAAATATTCGTCATGAGGTTGTGCTTCTCGTACTCTATCAATAAAAATTGATCTCACCTGGAAACTGGCTATTAAGGCTGCGGATTCTTCAGTCACTTCCAAGTTAACTCCAGTAGCTCGTAATTAGTAAAGAAGTGGAACCCGCACTACTCTCAAATACGATAAGGAAGGAGAGGGTGACGTGGTAGGATATGATTTCCTACTAAGAGCATCAGCTACTACGTTGGCTCTTCCTGGATGATACTCGATCGTACAATCATAATCCTTGATCAATTCCAACCATCTTCTTTGTCTCAAGTTTATGTCTCTTTGCTTAAGCAAATATTGTAGACTCTTGTGATCCGTGAATATTCGACATCTGGCTCCGTACAAATAGTGTCTCCATAATTTAAGTGCAAGTACCACAGCGGCAAGCTCAAGGTCATGCGTCGGATAATTCAATTCATGTGACTTTAGCTATCTGGAAGCATATGCAATCACGTTCCCATGTTGCATTAAAACACAACCTAAGCCTTGCCTTGAAGCATCACTATACACCATAAATTCTCCACTATCGTCAGGCAACGCTAACACCGGAGCACTAGTTAGACGTCCCTTAAGTTCTTGAAAACTTTGTTCGCACTCCTCCGACCAGACAAACTTCACACCCTTCCTAGTCAGTCGAGTGAGAGGAGCTGCAATTTTTGAAAAATCCTGCACGAATCGCCGGTAATAGCCTGCTAGACCCAAGAAGCTACGAATCTCCATCACTGTAGTAGGTCTCTCCCAATTTAACACTGCTTCTACCTTCCGAGGGTCCACACTAATGCCTTCTGCAGAAACAGTATGGCCCAGAAACCCTACACTGTTGAGCCAAAATTCACATTTATTAAACTTAGCGTACAATTGTGCTTCCCTCAAAGTCTGTAGCACAACCCTCAAATGCTTGACATGCAGGGAATCATTTTTAGAGTAGACCAGAATATCATCAATAAATACGATCACAAAACGATCCAGATAAGGACGGAATACTCGATTCATAAGATCCATAAAAGCTGCAGGAGCATTGGTTAGTCCAAACGGCATTACTCTGAATTCGTAGTGACCATATCATGATCGGAAGGTGGTCTTAGAGATATCAGATTCCCTTATCCGTAATTGATGATACCCGGAACTTAAATCAATCTTAGAAAATACTGTAGCTCCCCTCAACTGATCGAACAAGTCATCAATTCGCGGCAAAGGATATTTATTCTTCACCGTAACCTTATTCAACTTTCTGTAATCAATGCACAATCTCAAAGTGCCATCCTTCTTCTTAACAAATAAAACCGGGGCACCCCACGGAGACACACTAGATTGAATGAACCCTTTATCCACTAATTCCTGTAGTTGAGTCTTCAATTCTTTTAATTCAGCAGGGGCCATCCGATAAGGTGCTTGAGATATAGGTGTTGTTCCCGAAATCAAATCAATAGTAAAGTCTATCTCTCTTACAGGGGATAAGCCAGGTAATTCATCTGGAAATACATCGGGAAATTTCCTAACCACTGGTATATTCTCAATACTCAACTCCTCCCTGCTGGTATCTACCATGTGAGCCAAGTAAGCCTGACAACCCTTGTTTAAAAGCTTTTCAGCCGTTAAAGCCGAAATTAGGCAAGAAGGAAGAACATTCCGATCACCCTGAAAGAAAATTATCGGCTTCCCTGGACTTCTAAACACCACAATCTTGCGAAAGCAATCAACATTAGCCCGGTGAGTTGCTAAAAACTCCATTCCCAAAATCACATCGAATTCCACAAGATCTAAAGGGATTAGATCAACTTCCAAATCAACATCATCAATCAAAACGCTACAACCTTTAAAAACCCACTCTATCTTAAATGATGCTCCCGCAGGCAGAGATACATACCACTCGCCCAAAAGGGGCGACAGCGGTACATTTGCAAAACATGCAAATCTACTTGACATAAAAGAATGCGAAGCACCAGGATCAATTAAAGTATAAGCAGGTTGACCAAACACAGATAACATACCAATGATAACATTTGGTGAATCGCGGCCCTCCTGCTGAGTCATGGCATGTAATCTTGCATGAGTCGTGGGACGTCCTCTCTGACCCCTACCCTGCTGGGAACTACCACGAGCTACTGCACCGGCGCGCGTACCGCTGGAAGAAGCAACATTACCACTAGTAGAAGTACCAGCGGATGACTGACCTGTCGTCTGAAAAGGGGTAGATGCAACTCTCTGGGTTAACAAAGGGCAGTCCCTTTTAAAATGATCTTGCTGTCCACACTCAAAGCACCCCACTGACTGATATTGCCCATACTGGGCTGGCTGACTAGCTGGGATTCTGTGCTGACTGCTAGAACTAGCCCTGCTCTGTCCAAACTGACGTCCACCAAACTGTCCTCGATTGAATCTCCTGGTGCGCCTCCCGCGTCTAAAACGAGATCCAACATTAGATCCACTACTCTGTCCACTGCCTACTGATGATCCTGAACCGGAGGTGGAAGCTGATCTCTTCGATGGGCCCTGGCTGATACCGCCTAAGTCTCGGGGTAGAATAGATACATAGTCTCCAGTCTCAGAGCGGCGTTAACCGCCTCATGGTAGGTGTAAAAGGGTATGGCGGTCAACTGGACACGATAATCACCCCCCAAACCTTCAATGAACCTGTAGATCCGCTCCTCCTCAGTACTTATCAGATCTGGCACAAACTGGGCTAACTGGGTGAAACGCTGTTCAAACTCTGTCACCGACCTGTCCCCTTTCTCTAGATGTAGAAACTCATACTTCATCCTGTCACGGATAGCTGTGCCATAATACCGCCTATTAAAATGTTCCTTGAACTGTTCCCAAGTTATCGGACCAACGTCCCCCAAATCTCTGCTAGTCGTATCCCACCAATCAAAGGCCACTCCGTCAAGAAAGTCTACTGCCAACCCCACTTTTCGTTCCTCTGGGCAATCAATCTGAGCAAAGACTCTCTCCATCTTGTTCAGCCAATTCTGGGCATCCATAGCATTCGGAGCATGGGAGAAACTATAAGCTCCATTTCTCTTTGCTCGCTCCATGGTAAAATCAGTCCTGGAGCCAGGAAGCGCTGCTGTCAACTGTTGGACAATACGTCCCAAGGCATCTGCTAATCCTCTGGGCGCATTTTCGTCTCCTAGAGCGGGAGGAGTCTCCCCGCGATTTCGGCGTCTAGGAGGCATAGCACCTGAGATTAAAAAGAAGATTAAACAATTTATAATAAAGATACCAGGACAACTACCTTATACACCTGAGAACATACTAGCATCGAAGAGCATATGATGGGGATCCGCCGCGGTCGGGCCATCACTCGGAAGATACTAGATGTCATCAAGTACATAAGATAGTATAAGTGACAGGAAACAGAAAACCTAAAGCTCTGATACCAACTGTCAGAACCCATCCCGAAAATTCTTTCAAATTTTCAAGATGGACTCTGCGGGGCCCACTTTTAAGAAAACTTCGACAGAACTTCCCCTAAAAGTGGACAACCCAACCTGAAAAAAAAAACAACAAAAGCAAATTTTTCTAAATCCAAGACCCAACAACATGCAGTCATCCTACATTTCACAACCATCACAAGTTATTAAGCAAAAACCAAGCGTAAAGGCAGTAAAATTTATATAATACAACCTGGGGGTTCTAATCTTCAACTCCATAAGTAAAACACGTCTCTGACAACGAAATTAATACACAATAATGCTAAGCCTCTCAAGGTTATCAGAGCAATCTACGATAAAATCAAATATATTACATGAGGTAGGTTAATATTAACCTATGAAAGGCAAGTGGCGGAACTGGTGCTAAGCCTCGATCCTACGCCGAATAGCAACACTGTGAACTGGGCAAAGGAAACCGGAAAGCCCACGGGAAAGTAAGCAATAAAACGTTAGTTGTGAGTGGACAAAAAATATTTAATTAAGAAAGAAATGTTTCTCACTTTACCACATTTATTGTTTAAAACGTTCTTATGCATGCAATAGGGAACTAAAGATTTTAAATCACTTTCATGACTAAGCCAGCCCCGCTGGCTTGAGGGAAATTCGACCGACCCTATTAGTCGGACGAATAAATAAATAAGTAAGTAATTTAAAAGGTATGGGGAAAGACGTCATCACCATACAATAAAATAAAGTGAGCCGCTAAGGCTCGGGTCGGAGTGTCCCACACTCAAGAGCATCCCATGCTCGGCTCTACTCACCCACAAACACAAAGTAAGTAGGGAGGAGTACTAATAGGCTAGCTAGCAATAAAGTATATCGACCCAGGTATGGTGGGTAAAAACCATATGAAAATCGAGAATTTGTGAGATTTCCTCGAAGTCTCACAAGAAAGGAACTTAGTCCAACGACTTGACCCCGCACGCCAACATGATTCAAATCATGAACCAATATACAAAATAAAGTAAGTTTAAAATCTCGAATAAATCTCCCCCTTCCGAAGATTTTTCGAAAAACCCGAATCTACTAATAAATATTGATACTTTCATTTTTAGAAATAATCTTGTCGAAGATTATTTCTAGTAAAAAGTTCGAAATGGAATATAACCACTTCTAATCGGCAATTTGAACCATAAATAATTTCATAATCAAAAATCGAATAATATGCTCATTAAATAAAAGATACTTTAAATAATTTCGTAACTTAGAAAATTTAATTGGATGCATGAATTAAAATCAAACATCCACTCACAGTATACGGCTAAGCTTGCCGTCGATCCGAACCCTCCTCGTGAGAATCCTCCTCACGTCCTGTACAAGGTAACGTTCATAAACCGATAAGTACAGGACGGATAAAAATTAAATTCACCAAAAACACAACCATATCCCAATTGTTATTATTTACTTAAAAATCTCCAATTTCACTTTTCTAACTTCATTTCTTTACTTTGAGCTTCCGATTAAGGAATTCCGATACACGGATTATCCGTGAATTAATCAATGAATTTCACACCATAACGAAAACCATATCTACACTTCACGAAATTAATTCGAGGTCACCAATATGGAAACTACATTATACCAATGATTAAATAGCCAAATTACGACAGTCAGAAACCTGCCCTACACCACCTCACGCGCCGCCCACAGTGGCGGCGAGTGGCGGTTACTCGTCGGAATCAACCTCCTCCTATGGCCACCAAATTTCATGTACAACATCAATTCTACCCACTGGTCATTTCATTCAACTACAACACATCCAAATAACAATCAAAACCAGTCGAAATCAATGGATGAACATAAACCCAGAAATTTTCCAAGAACCCTAAAATTTCATTTCATCAATTCGGCTTCTACACAACAAATCGTGATACAAGGCCATAGGGGAAATGATCAGTGATGAAAACCGAACCTTCGATGCCGGTTTGGGGGCCGGTGAGGGCCGGAATCGTCAGAAATCGTCAAAGGACCAAAACTGCTACAGTGATCTTCTTGGTTCAATTCCGAGCTCCTCCGGTCGAGACACCGTGAAATGCGACCATGGGCATGACGAGGAGGAAGAGGCTAACCTAGGGATGTCTGGGTTTCGTCATGGGGTGGCCGAAATCGAAGAAACTTGGAGGAGGGAGAATCGGCCGAACGGGAGGAGGAAGGGTCGGGGGAGAAGAGAGAGAAGAGGCCGGGTAAGTTTCCAAATTTGGAAACTTACCACAGTAACTTGCTATTTAAAGAACTTACTATGAACAGTAACCGGGAATAGTAAATTTAGTTTTTCGCTTATAACTTTCGCATACTAGCTCCGATTTTTACGAACCACGTATGCATGTTTTCGGTTTAACATCCTCTACGACTTTCATGCAGAACATTTTCTCAAATCATGGCCCGAACAAAAAGTCAACTTTTAGGGCCACTAAAATCGTATAACGAAGTAAAATTAAAAGTAACTGACCTTTACCGTCAAATTAATTAGAAAATTGAAAATTCTAGGTTCGGGACGTAACAGTTTCAGTCCCATTGCACATCAAGATTCCCTGTTCCCGTACCTAAGTGTTGAAAATAATTTGAACTTGTGTGAAAAAAAAAAAAAAAATTTGAATAGTGACGTTTTCTTGTTTATTAACTTGTAATTCTTGTATTTTATAATTTACTAACTTGCGTAAATTTTTAATGTTGTTCAGGATTTCCATGAATGACCGAGCCTTCTAAAATCCCTAGTAAACGAGAGATTGAAGAAAGACTTGCTCGTTTGCAGAATCCTCCACAACTAGAATACAGAAGGCCCTCTCCTTTGAAATTCAAAGAATACACATTTAACGAGCAAGTGAAAAGGATCTTTGACCCTTCTGAAGATTCCACATCACCAACACCATCTCCATCACCACCTTCACGTACACCCTCACCTTTAGTTTCGTCCAACTCTACACCACCTCTTTCACCACCACCTGAAGAAGACAAGGAAGAGGAAATGACATCTATTAGGGAACTGTCCATAGCAACAGTCCAAGGAGGACCCCCTACGAGCATTATATACCTTGCCCTTGCAGCAGGAAGACAGGCAGAATTTGAGCTTAAGAGTGGATTATTGCACAAGCTCCCTATGTTCCATGGCCTTAATATGGAGGACGCTAACAAGCATCTCCGAGAATTCCAGTCTGTGTGTGCAAACATGCAACCACAAGGAGCAGATGAAAACATTCTTAAGATGAAGGCATTTCCTTTCTCCCTAGCTGACAGAGCCAAAGATTGGCTATATGAGCTTCCTGCTGGACGTATCACTTCATGGGAAACTATGATGCAGGCCTTCTTGGAAAAGTACTTCCCAGCTTCGAAGGTCATAACACTCAGAAAGAAACTCAGTGGAATCGAGCAAGCCCAAGATGAGTCCTATGCTGCCTACTATGAGAGGTTCAACTCCTTACTTGCACAATGTCCTCAGCATCAGATGAAGGATGAGACCCTACTTACATGCTTTTACGAAGGACTCCTACCCTTAGAAAGACAAATGCTTGATGCTGCAGCTGGTGGAGCTTTTGTGGATAAGTCTCCTGCTGCTGGGAAGGAACTTATAGCAAACCGTGCCCTAAACTCTCAACAATATGAGGGTATAGGACACTCTATTTGTAGGGTACATGAAGCAAGTAAGAATACTGCCATTGAAGATCAATTGAATAAGCTCACCCTCCTTATGAACCAAGTTATAAGTTCTAAGGGGCTAGGTCCTACAATAGCTTGTGGGGTATGCTCTATGCAAGGGCATGTTACAGATCAGTGCCCTCAAATCATTGACAATGGTGGATGGGAGTCTCTAAATGCCATTGGAGGATATCAAGGGGGACCTCAATGTCCTAGGTATGACCCTTATTCAAATACCTACAACCCTGGATGGAGGGACCATCCCAACTTCAAGTGGACCAACAATGAGAACGTTCAAAATCCTCTTGGTGGGAACTTCTAACGCCCTCAAGGGCCTTCATTTCAAGGACCTTCCTTTCAAAGACCTTACATGCCTCCTCAACAGAACTCAGGGAATTCAATGTCTCACTATGATAAAACGTTAGAAGCCTTGACTAGTTCTACACAAGCATTGACAAACTCTACACAGGCTTTGATTCAAGGACAACAGACCCATACCAAGGATATTGCAGACCTTAAGAAGCAAATGGGCCAAGTTGTGAACTTCATGGGCAAGATTCACAAGTCTGGGAAGCTCCCTAGTAACACAATACCTAACCCTAAGGGTAATGTGGAGAATGCTTCAGCTGTTACTACAAGGAGTGGACAAACATTTGTGGACCAACCCAAACGAACCAAAGATACCCAAGAAAACATTGAGGAAGAACAAGAGCCCACCAAGTTGGGAATTGAGAAAGACCCTGCAACATCCAGGGAAGAGGATATAACGTCCTCACCTCCTAAGGCAATTCCGGAAGATAAAGGTAAAAATTCTAACTTGTCCAATTCGGTTATTGCTAATAATTCTTCTCCTTGTATGCCCTTCCCACGTAGGTTCGCCCAATCTAAGAAGGATGAGAGTGACCAAGCTATCTTGGAAACTTTCAAGAAGGTGCAAGTGAATTTACCCCTCCTAGAGGCCATCAAGCAAGTGCCTAAATATGCCAAGTTCCTAAAGGAGCTATGTACTACAAGGAGGATCAACCGTGAGAAGGAGGTGGTAAAGGTAAGTGAGAACGTTTATGCCCTCATTCAAAGGAAGCTGCCTCCAAAATGTAAGGACCCTGGAAGTTTCACAATTCCCTGCACTGTTGGTAACTCGAACTTTAAGAATGCCATGCTAGACCTAGGAGCATCTGTTAATGTTATGCCCTACTCTGTTTATGAAACCCTAGGTCTAGGGGCACTTAAATCTGACAATGTTATCATTCAGTTAGTTAATAGGTCCAATGCATACCCTAGAGGTTTATTGGAGGAAGTGCTTGTGCAGGTTAACCATCCTATCTTTCCAGCAGACTTCTATGTGTTGGAAATGGAGGACTCTCCTGTGAGTTCAACTCCATTGCTTTTGGGACGTCCTTTCTTAAGGACAGCTATAACAAAAACAAATGTGTATACTGGCTCTCTCACCATGGAATTCGATGGTGACATTATTGGCTTCAACATCTTTGAAGCCATGAGGTATCCCCTAGATGTTCATGACTGTTTTTCTGTTAATATCTTGGATGAACTTGCGCAGAAAATGTTTGATATTATGCATGAGGATACCCTAGTCACTACACTTGAGAATGGGGTAGGCTACACCAAGGAAGGCGTCACCATCCCAGAGGACAAGCTAAAGGACACTTGTGAGGACAAAATCATGGCAAACGTGTCCTTCCTTGAGGCGTCACCCTTCATAGGTAAATCTAATTCTTCCTTGTCCATTCAGTTATCTTCTAACAAGACTTTTCCTTTAGTGGTCCAGGCCCCAGAACATGAGCTTAAAATTCTTCCAGACCATTTGAAGTACGTTTACTTAGGAGACAAGGAGACTTTACCAGTGATTGTCTCTTCTGCACTTATTGTTTCACAAGAAGAGAGGTTGGTGGAAATGCTGAAGCAACACAAGACCGCCATAGGATGGACATTGGTAGACATCAAGGGAATCAGCCCTACAACTAGCGTCCATAGGATATGTAACGTCCCGAACCTAAATTTACCCGTTTACTAGTCATTTGGACGGTAAACGATAACTAATTTCATTTTTACTTTGTTTCGATATTTTTAGTGGCCCTAAAAGTTGACTTTTTGTTCGGGTCAAAATTTGAGAAAATGTTCTTCATGAAAGTTGTAGAGGACGTTAAACCGAGCGCGTGCATATGTGGTTCGTAAAAATCGGAGTTCGTATACGAAAGTTATAAGCGAAATACTAAAGATACTATTCATGGTAGATAGTATAAATTCGAATTTTTTACTGTGGCCGGTAATTTTTTTCTCTCTCCCCTTCCCTGCGTTTTTCTTCTTCTTCTCCCCGAACTGTCGCTTTTTCTCTCTCGCCTGCAACTACGGCCTTCTTCCTCCTCCGGCCCCCTAACGACGCAAAGCAAGCATCTTTGAACTCGTCTCCACCCCCTCTAGGCGCCTATGGTGGTGTTTTGCGGTGGCTCGACCCGTGGAGCTCGGATTTGAGCTATGAAGTTATTGTAGCAATCCGGAAGTTTCGTCATTTTCAGTGATTCCGGCCATCTCCGGCCACCAAACCAGCGTCGAAGGTCGGGTTTTTGCCAAAGATCATTTCCCCCCTAGCCTTGAGCCACGATTTGCAGTGTAGAGGAGGAATTGAAGATTTGAAAATTTTGGGTTACTATTCACAGTTCGGGTTCAAACTTCTCCTTAATTGTTGAGGTACTTCTCTCATTTTTTGACTTGGTCATAGTTGAGAGAATTAATAGGTGTGTTCAGAAGGTGTTGCTGCCAAAATTTGGTGGCCATTGGAGCTAGTGACTTTGGTGGCGGCGGTAGCGGTGGCTAGGGTAGTTGTTTAATTCCAATTTCTTGCTAGTTAAATCCTATAATTATCCTAGAACTTGTATATGAAGTTTGGTGAGGATTGGTGGAGTTTTGAATCGGTTATAAATTTCTAAAGATTTGGATTTCGATTAATGTTAATCGTGAATCCGGTTGTCGGATTTTCTCCGTAATTGTTGTAAAGTCTGAATTTGATGATTGGGCGGTGTTGGTGAAGTTTGGGTGGTTGTAGAAGAGAATTGGAGGAGTTGGGGTTATGAGTTTAGGATTTAATTATTGTTTATCGTAACATTATTTTCTTCCGTCCGGTAATTATTGGTTACGAATAATTGTGTACAGGACGAGATACCGACTCATCACTTGACGAGGATCCTTACGCTTGGATTCCACATTAGCCATATACTGTGAGTGGACTTTTGGTTTTCTAAATATTGATGCATGCAATTGATTTTCTGAAATAAGTATTTACTTAATTAATGAACATATTATTATATTTTACTTTCGGGAAATTGATATTGATTATTGATTTTGTTTTGGGAAATGGATTAGTAATTTAAATTATTGTTTTAATTTATCGAGCATATTATTCGGATTTATATATTCGTAATCATGCCGATTAGAAGTTGTTATGCTCCGTTTTAAATTTGTTATTTGAAATAATCTTGGACGAGTTGTTTTCCGAGATTGTTTCCGGAAATGAAAGTATTATTTATTAGCGGATTTGCTTTTTCCGAGGAATCCTCAGAAATGGGATTTTTCATCGGAACTTAGGAACTTATTTGATTTTCGTTTATTGGTTTATGATTTCGAATTTATATTGCCGTGCGGGGTCACGTCGTTGGACTAAATTTCTGTTATTGTGAGACATCGGGGATGTCTTACTGATTTTCGATTTTCGTATGGTTTTTACCCACCATACCGGGGTCGATATATTTTATTGCTAGCTAGCCTATTAGTACTCCTCCCTACTTACTATGTGTTCGTGGGTGAGTAGAGCAGAGCATGGGATGTTCTAGAGTGTGGGACACTCCGACCCGAGCCCGAGAGGCTCCCTTCTTTCGTATGGTGATACGTCTTCCCCATATATTATTTTATTATTTTGAATAGCGGGGCTAGTCCGATTCCCTAACTAGCGGGGCTGGTCTTATTTTCTTGAGTATCAGAATTCTTTCCTTTTTGCTCGGTTGTGACTAGCGGGGCTAGTCAGTTTTCTTGAGCTGAACTAAAGTTATTGTGTTTCTTTAAATTGCTGCATGCATTGGGTTTTTAAGAAGATATGTGCGGGAAAGAATAAATTTATTTTCTCCTTACAATTACTTATTTTTGTCCACTCACGCTAACGTTTTTATATACTTTTCCCCTGGGCCCTTCGTTTTCAAATGCCCAGTCTGCAGAGTAGCTGGTTCGGCATAGTAGGATTCGGGGCATAGCATCTGCCACTGTTGTTTTCTATATTGTAGGTCATTTATTGAACCCACTTGTATCTCGAATTCTTTTCCTTTTAGATTGCTCTGATAACCTGTGGGACAAATATTGTAAATTTGGTTTAAGTTGTATGATTCGGAATTCGTTGCTTCTTGTGGTATTGTCGTGTTGTGGGGAGCAGGGTGGCTCCAGGAGATATTGATGGGTTATTAGAAGTGTGAATGTGTTTTTACAGGTTTTGGGTAGTCCATTTTTAGGGGTGACTCCGCTGAATTTTCGGTACAGTTATTCCTAAGGTGGGCCCCACAGGTCACCTCAGATTTCAGGGTAAAATTTGGGGCCGGTCCTGTCAGGATACTTCTTGAGGAGGGGTCCAAACCTACTAGAGAGGCTCAACATCGTCTCAACCCTCCTATGATGGAAGTTGTGAAGAAGGAGGTTATCAAACTCCTAGATTGTGGGGTGATTGTTAGACAAATAGTCACCCTCAAGTATAAGGGCCAAGTTATAGTGTAGGGATTATGAGTAGGGGATATCGTACCCAAGGGATTGGAAAAGCCACTCTAGCTAAGGAAAACCTAAAGGATGCTAGATGAATATGCAAATATACAAATTACAAACAAGGGCTCACAAATGAACCAAAGTTCATGGTGATTATATGCAAGATGGGGTAGTGTTTTGATTTTAGTTTTAGAGATGATTTGATTCGGAAATAGCTAAATGAATACTTGAAATGTAAAATAGCCTAAGATAAATTAGATATAATAAAATGGATGAGAGTTAGGACTTAAGGTTTTCACCTCTAGCCTTTCTTGCAAACAATGATGCTTCTATAATGAATGATGTCATTTTAATTAACCAATTTCTCTCCTTGCATCCCTCTCGGGTATGACAAGGGACATGCTCCTTTGATGATATCAAGCAACCCCTCTCGGGTGTAGTACTTAACTACTTAAATCATGCATTTCAATCCGGTTAGGTATCTAATGCATTACCTAAGTGCATAAAGCTTGGAGATGAAGAAATTATGCAAACCAACCAAGCTTATCTCTAAGTGATTGTAGTTCACAACCCTAACATGCACATATGATATGCTATCATGCTTCAAACAACCAAGGTTAATCAAGCCTTAATTATTTCTCATGTCATGGCAAATATTCATACCCAAATTGATTAAGTTTAAGCATAAACATTCAACTCTTGAACTAGCATGTTAAGGTGCTAAAGAAATTGATTAAGTTTTGTCATGGTGATGATGATTCCTCAAGTGATGCTAGACTCTTCTCCTTCTTCTTCAAAGATTGATGATGGAATATGAGAAGTGTAAATGATCAAGTTGTGAAATGGTGGAATGGTGAAGCTTTATGTATATGAAATAGAATGGGTAGATGGGAAAGATGATGACTTTGGTGGTGGTGGTGGTAATAGATGTTATGGATTGATGGTGGTGGTGATGGAGGTTTTGTGGATGAGATGATAGTGGATTGTAAAGAATATAGAGAGAAAAAGATCTAATGAAGTGGTATATGGGGTGGTCTCCCAAGAGTGTAATGAAATGATGCTTATATAGAGAAGATAAAGAGAAGCATGATAGTGAAAGTAATGATGAAAGTAGAATAAATGAGGTGGAATATGATAGTGGAAGTATGGAGGTGGAGTATGAGTGGAAGTAATGATTAAAGAGAGTTAAAAAAACATGGCTAAAGGAAAAGAGAAGAGCATCTAAACTCTCTTTATTGTGAGTGGGAGACATGAAAATGATAAGTGATGGAGATGGTTTTTGGTCACTTTCTTCTTCTTTATTCCTTCAATTATATCTCCACCAGAATTCATAATGGGCCTTCGACTTCTTCATATCAAATGATCCACCATAAGTGTAGATCATTCTGGTAAAATTTCAGAGCTTGCTTCCATGTGGTTGGGCCGGAAATGCTTCTGGACTCCTTACAGGTCTGGTTTTCCAGGTTTGTTTTTCAGAAATTTGGATTGATTGTTTGAAGGTCTTCCACTCCAATCTAGCTCTTACACTATTCATAAAAAATGATCCTTGAGATGTCTAGAATGGATCTGGAAAATTTTAGCTCATTTAGATTTCGTTTGGTTAGTCTGCAGCCCTTCCTTCCTTGTTTAGCTCGGTTTCTCCTAACCGAAGTAGGAAAAAATGCTAAAGTTGACTTTTCATTTCCATCATTTCCTAGCATGATAAAGAAAACATAATAAATATTTATAAATAAACACAAATCTTAAGCAAAAGTATAAGATTAAGAAAATAATGAAATTGGATTAATCAACATTAAATTGGACTTTAGAACAAGTAATTTCCATATTTTAGGGTAATAAATATGTAAATGAATTATGACCCAACAAATACCCCCAAACTTGAACTTTGCTTGTCCTCAAGCAAACCAACCCAAATCCGACACTACAACAACTACCTAATCCTTCCAACAATTTGCTCAGAGAACACAATATAAACAGGGCATGGAAATCAAGTTAAGTCTTAAAGCTTCATGGATCATGGATCAATTGCTTGCGTTTTGAAATGTGTAGCATGTCTTTAATTTGTCATTTCAACGTATCGAAATTGAGAATGCATGTCAAACCATGTTAACCATAAACTCACAAGATATTCACTCTATTTTTCACACAAATGTTTATGGATTAACTATTCTACACTCAAAACGATCTCATGCAATACCGCCATATGCTTGCTCTTCAATCTTATCTCCACATATCAACAAAATCACATCTTGGATGAAAAAGGACTTTTATTGGTTGTAATGAGGCTTAGGGTGAAGGGTTAAAGAAATGAAATGGATGGGAAAAACAATTTTCAAGCAACTTAATAAGCAACAATCCTTTTGAGATTAAAAATTTAAGAACTAAAGATGCTCAAATTTTCACTTTCTCATCACTCCCCCAAATTTAAACAAAAACTAATTCTTTCGAGAATTTTTTTTTTAACTATTTTTTTTTTCTCTTACTAATATAAAGTAGAATTGCAAAACAAATAGCACCTCCACACTTATTCTTTTTCTAGTACCCCCAAACTCGTTTCTTTTAGCATCATGACATAAATAATCTCGTATTGCTCATTAAGAAAACTTGAAAAAGGGTGAGGCAAGTGTTTAAGTTAAGGGTAGACATTTATGGTGTGAAGAAATGAAAGGCTAATTACACAAAGGCTCAAAATGGCAATCTAAGGATATTCAATCATTTGGGACATACTCATTTGGCTATGGTGGATTCCTAGTTGCCTAAATCATTTTCCAGATGTAAAATTGAGACAAAGAGTTTCGAAAGATATGAAGCAAGTTCTAGAGATGCAAAGCAAATGAGATGTCCACTCATGAAGAAATTAGTGCTTAGAACTATACATGCACTTCAATTAAGCTCAAATCTCACTATATGGCATATAATAGCTCCCACAAGTCTCACTATGCTTCTCTAGCTCAATATATTGATATGACAAATATTGATATAAATGAAATCAAACGCTTGATCCATAATCATTTATTTTTTAAAAATAAAGCTCATTAGATTCAAACATGCTTTCTAGCCCACATAAATATTAAGCTCAAGTTCATCATTGGTGTTGGAAGGAACCTAAAATAAACAAAAAAAAAAAAAAAACAAAAAAAGTACTAGACATTTTTTTTTTTTTTTTTTATAATTTTTTTTTTTATAAAAATAAACACTAACACATATTCCCCCCACACTTAAATCTAACATTGTCCTCAATGTTAAAATAATGCTCTTAAAAGCTGTTCAACGAAAAACTTAAGCATGGATGGAGTAAAACTAAATAACTTTACATAATTACTAAAACAAAATAAGTAAGCACAAGTTAAATGCAAGAGTTTAGAAAAGCTCTCATTTAAAGACCACAATACTCTCTATTGTTATTATTATTATATATATTTTTTTTTTAAATTTTTTTTATTAAGAAAAAAAAAGAATGAAGAGTTCAAGAAAGCAAATCTGCGTTGATGGCTCCTCCACAGCTACAGTTGAAATGGGTTGCCTCCCATACAGCGCTTAATGTTTATAGTCCTTCAGCCTGGACTCTTCTCCTTGTTCACACATCTTGGGCTTGCTCCTGCTAGGCACCATGTTGCTTGGTAGCTTCCCTTGTTTCAGCAATTCGGCCCATGAAAGGTTATCCTTTGGGCCTCCATCCACAGCTACGGTTGAGGTGTTGATCCGAGACATGCTATGACTTTTTTTTTTTTTTTTGAGATTTACGGCAGCTTTCGGCTATTGCTTGTCTGTTACAGCTCATCGAAATTCTTTTGGTTCCCCCACGCGCTCCCCACGCGCCAATAATCTTTTCTTTTCCGTGTTTTAGGCAACTTTAATGTGACACGTAGTCTGACTTTTCTCTCTCATATCTTCAGTCCTTCCCAATATTTGTAACAGCAATCTTTCTTAATTACTCATCATCACCATTCTTCAATTCTCGCATTCTCTCAACCCATCACCAATGAAACCACAAACCCAGCAACCAACGGAGGATGGAGGAAGCAACAAAGCAGCCAAGAATAGTGCTAACATGCATCGCAGGAGGAGTAGTACCAGGTGGGCTCCTACTACGGATCAGATAAGAATTCTTAAGGAGCTTTACCATGATAAAGGAGTCAAGTCCCCAACTGTAGAGCAGGTTCAGAGGATCACTCTCCAGCTGAAATGGTACGGAAAGGTTGAGAACAAGAACGTCTTTTATTGGTTCCAGAACCACATGTCTCGGGAGAAGCAGAAGAAGAGGTTCACTTCAGATGTTCATGTATCCATGCAGAGATCAGGGCTTGTTGGTGGATCCATTAATCTCAATTTTTGGTCAACTAGTTCCACTGGTGTTGACATGGATGAAGAACAAACTTTCATGGAACAACGAGGAGACGATCACCAGGCGATTGAAACCCTTCCACTGTTTCCCATGCATGGTGAGGACATCTTTGGCAACATGAAGACTTCTTCCGAGGAAGGTAGCGGCTATGGCTACTACTCCGGTGGCTCGGGCGGTTACAACGGTGGCTCTCACCTTTCCCTTGAGCTCAGCCTCAACTCCTCCGGGGCTGCTTATTTGGCTTAGTATAGTGTATTTTTTTTTTTTTGAATAAGTAGCTAAATTCAATAAGACTGAATGAATGTTTTTTTTTTTTTTTTTTTTTCAGACTACAAAACATTAACACACATTCCCCCCACACTTAAACTTAACATTGTCCCAAATGTTACAAAGTATTTTCTTGAAAGTAATTTCAATGAAAAAGTCTAAGTATGGAGGGGAAGGGCTAACACACAAATCACACACAAATAATACAAACAAACTAACAACTAAGTAAGAAATAGGAAATTTAATGCAAAAGAAGGTTTAGAATTTGCTCCCCCTTGTAGACCACAAGTGCTCCAAAAGTCACCAACAATCACCCACAACAAGGCGTGAAAGCCTTGCAATCTAATGCTCTCAAATTTGGTGATGCTATTTCAAAAAGGTAGCTTCAAGGGAACTCATCTTCCTTCACTTGCATCATATGCATGGCTACCTCCAAGTAGGGCTTTCCTTTAAGGACATCTTGCCGGTCCGTTTACTCCCCAAATTAATGAAGAGGAACAAGAGGAGCATCCATGAAATAAAGGGCCTCTTCTTCATTTCCCAAGCTTGATAACAAATATGGCTTCAACCGATGACCATTAACTTTAAAGATGCTCTCATCCTTTAGATTCATGATCTCAATAGCACCATGGGAAAAGACTTGCACAACTTCAAAGGGACCACTCCACCTTGATCTAAGCTTTCCGGGAAACAATCTAAGTCTTGAGTTGTATAGAAGAACAAGTTGTCCCTTATGAAATTCCTTCTTGACCAGCTTCTTGTCATGATAAAGCTTGCTTCTCTCCTTATATAACTTAGCATTTTCATAAGCCTCCATCCGAATTTCATCAAGCTCACATAAGTCAAGCTTCCTCTTCTCTCCCGCTTTGTCAAGATCAAAATTGAGCTTTTTGATTGCCCAACTTGCTTTGTGCTCTAATTCCACCGGTAAGTGACATGCTTTACCATATACTAACCGGTAAAGTGACATACCAAGCGGAGTCTTGTAGGCGGTCCGGTAAGCCCATAATGCATCTCCAAGTTTGGTGCTTCAATCTTTTCTTGTAATTCCCACAACTTTTTCTAGAATGTTCTTGATATCCCGGTTTGATATTTCAACTTGACCACTTGTTTGTGGATGATAAGGAGTGCCAACCTTGTGCTTGATGCCATACTTCTTGCATAGAGCCTCAAAATACTTGTTGATAAAGTGGGATCCTCCATCACTTATGATGGCTCTTGGGGTGCCAAATCTTTGGAAAATGTTCTCCTTGAGGAATTTGAGCACAACATTGTGATCATTCTTAGCACTTGCAATTGCTTCTACCCACTTAGACACATAATCAACTCCTACAAGGATGTATTGATTGCCATAAGAGCTTGGGAATGGTCCCATGAAGTCAATGCCCCAACAATCAAAAATTTCTACTTCCATGATGTTGGTGAGGGGCATTTGATTCCTTGAAGCAATGTTACCACTTCTTTGGCATTTATCACAAGTACTAACATAGGCATGTGCATCTTTGAAAAGAGTAGGCCAATAAAAACTGCAACTTAGTACCTTGAATGCTGTCTTCTTCCCTCCAAAATGACCTCCACAAGCAAGTGTATGACAATGGGAAAGGATACTAGGAACCTCCTCTTGAGCTATGCATCTTCTCAATATTTGATCCTTGCCAAACTTGAACAAATATGGGTCATCCCACAAATAATGGCGTGCTTCCTTGAGGAATCTCTTCCTTCCTTGGTAATCAAGCTCACTTGGAATGTATTTCCCTTCACTTGCATGGTAGTTCACCAAATTAGCGAACCATGGGAGTTCTTTGACATTGATGTTGAACAATTGCTCATCCGGGAAAGTGTCCTTCAAAGGAATGGAGGAGTCATCACCTCCTTCAACCAATCTTGATAAATGATCAGCCACTTGGTTTTCTTTCCCCGGTTTGTCTTTTATCTCAATATCAAACTCTTGCAACAACAAAATCCATCTTATCAATCTTGGCTTAGCCTCCTTCTTTGACAAAAGATACTTCAAGGCACTATGATCCGTGTGCACAACAACTTTGGTACCAAGCAAATAGCTTCTAAACTTCTCAAGAGCAAAGATAATTGCAAGAAGTTCTTTCTCTGTGGTGGTGTAGTTAATTTGTGCATCATTCAAGGTACGACTAGCATAGTAAATAGCATGAAGTACCTTCTCCCTCTTTTGAGCCAAGACAGCTCCCATAGCATAATCTGAAGCATCACACATTAACTCAAAGGGAAGAGACCAATCCGGTGCAATCATGATAGGAGCTTGAGTGAGCATCACCTTTATTGTCTCAAATGCTTTCAAACAATTTTCATCAAACGCAAAAGGAGCATCCTTGGCTAGCAAATCACAAAGGGACTTAGAGATCTTGGAGAAATCTTTCATGTACCTTCTATAGAAACCAGCATGTCCAAGAAAGCTTCTAATTGCTTTGACATTATGTGGAGGTGGTAACTTGGAAATGAGCTCCACCTTGGCCTTGTCAACTTCCATTCCTCTTGCACTCACCACATGCCCAAGAACAATTCCCTCATTCACCATGAAGTGGCATTTCTCCCAATTCAAGACTAGGTTGCAATCTTCACATCTTTGAAGCACAAGCGCCAAATGGTGTAGGCATTGATCAAATGAATCCCCAAAGACACTAAAGTCATCCATGAACACTTCAATGAATCTCTCCACCATATCACTAAAAATGGAAATCATGCACCTTTGAAAAGTTGCCGGGGCATTGCACAAACTGAATGGCATTCTTCTATAGGCAAAGGTGCCATATGGACAAGTGAAGGTGGTCTTGTCTTGGTCTTCTGGAGCAATGGGGATTTGATTGTAGCCACTATATCCATCAAGAAAGAAATAATACTCATGGCCGGCAAGTCTCTCTAGCATTTGATCAATGAATGGTAATGGAAAGTGATCCTTTCTTGTAGCATTGTTGAGCTTGCGGTAGTCGATACACACTCTCCACCCATTTGCTATTCTTTGAGGGACAAGCTCTCCTTTATCATTAGCCACAACCGTCATGCCACTCTTTTTGGGAACCACTTGAACCGGTGACACCCACTTTGAATCAGAAATGGGATAGATGACACCAACATCAAGTAATTTCATTACTTCCTTCCTCACTACTTCTTGCATTGGAGGATTGAGCCTCCTTTGTGGATCCCTCATAGGCTTCATATCATCTTCAAGAAGGATCTTATGCATGCACATACTTGGACTTATGCCTTTGATATCGGCTATAGTCCAACCAATGGCCTCCTTGTGATCATCCAACACCCTAAGTAGCTTTTGTTCTTGTAAACCACTCAATTGTGAAGAGATGATTACTGGCAACTTCTGGTTTGCACCAATAAAAGCATACTTTAAATGAGAAGGAAGTGGTTTCATGTCAAGAGTAGGAGGACACTTAATTGATGGAAGTAAAGGGGTAGAGTTAGTAAGAGGTATCTCCATCTTTGGTTGCAAATGCGGAGTGCAAGACCTTAAGGCTTCAAGCATAAGCTCTACTTCTTTGGTTGCCTCTTCAATGAACTCCATACCATTATGATGCAAACATGTCTCCAATGGATCTTGGCATGCATTTTCAATGAAAGTTTTCTCCACCATCTTATCAATACCATCCAAAACATCAATCTGGAAACAATCATAGGCGTTTGATGGCTTACTCATTGCATCAAAGATTCTAAAAGCAATGGTGGCATCATGAACAGTCATGGTCATCAAGCCCTCTTTGACATCAATCTTTGTACTGGCGGTTGCCATAAATGCTCTCCCAAGGATGATAGGTAACTCTTTTTCATGAAGAGGAGCCTCTTCCATGTCTAAAATGATGAAATCCGCCGGTAGGATCAAGTCTTCTACCTTCACAAGAACATCTTCCACAACCCCTCTTGGGTAAACAATACTCCTATCCGCCATTTGCAAAGAGATAGCAATAGGCCGGATTTCACCAATTCCAAGGGACACATATATGCTATAAGGCATTAAGTTGATACTAGCACCCAAATCCATCAAAGCTTTATCAAAGAAGGTTTTACCTATCTTGCATGGAACAGTGAATGAACCGGGATCCTTCAACTTTGGTGGAAGCTTTCTTTGCAAAACTGCACTAACTTCTTCACTTAGACACACTTTCTCATCCTTCTTAAACTTCCTCTTGTGGGTACATAGCTCCTTGAGAAACTTAGCATATGTAGGAATTGTTTTGATTGCATCCAAAAGAGGGATGTTAATCTCCACCTTCCTAAATAAGTCAAGAAACTCCTTCTTCACCTTCTCATTCTTTTGCCTCAATGCCTCTTTTCTTTGAAATTGAGGATAAGGAAGGGAAACTTCTTTCTCTTGAACTATCTTCATAGGAGGATTGAAAGTGATACCTCTCTTGAATGGTTTGTCGGTTGAAGTGGAGCCTTCTTTGTCATGAGTTTCGGCTTTGGTATTAAGTTTGTTCTTCAAGGCTTCCTCTTGCACTTCTTTTTCTTCTTCCAAAGCTACTCTCAAACCCAAAGGTTTGTCAAAGGCATTCGTCTTCTCATTCAAAGCTTCTTCATCATTATTAAACCCCAAGATGACTTCTTCATGTGACAACTCTTTTGCCTTGCCCTTTTCTCTCTTTTCAAAACCAGGCGGCTCTCTAGGAGTCACAACTTCCTCATTGGTAGGCATGTACACATTATTCTCAACTTGCCTCCCACTTCTCAAAGTAGTAATGGACTTGGCTTCATGCCTTGGGTTGTTCTCCACTTGACTTGGAAACACACCTTGCTTCCTTTGGCTTAACTCTTGGGCTAGCTGTCCCATTTGTATCTCAAGCTTGCTCATACTTTGGTGAAGGACATTGATCCTCTCATCTTGCTTTGCTTGAGTACCTTTGTTCTCTACAAAGAAACTCATCAACATGTCTTCAACACTAGGCTTCTTTAATGACTCTTGAGGTGGCATTATAGGTTGTGCTTAAGGTGGAGATTGATAAGGTGCCTTTTGGTATTGATTGTTGGCTCCTTGATTGTTGTAGTTGGAGGAGCTTGCACCTTGATAGCCACCACTAGGCCTTTGAAAACCTTGGCCTTGATCACGATTGCCCAACCCTTGTTCTCGGATTTGATTGCCTCCCCACCCAAAGTTAGGGTGGTTTCTCCATCCGGGATTGTAGGAGTTACTATATGGATCATTTCTTGGCCTTGGTTGGAAACCAACTTGGTTGCATTGCTCCATATCAACTTGGAGTGCACCTCCTCTTGGACAAAGCATTGTCTCATGTTGATCACTCTCACAAATTAAACACACATGCTCAACCATCTTGCTTGACATAGGTTGAAGGTGCTCCCGGTTTCCTTGAGTATTAAGAATCAAGTCTAGCTTCTTATTCATGTTGGCCTCAATCCTCTTCAACTCGATTTGCATTTGAGTGTTAGGTGGATCCATCTCATACATACCTCCTCTTCTTTGTTGATCATTCAAAATCACATTAGCTTCCTTCACCGGTCTTCTATCATTTTGATTATCATAGAGTTGGGATGACTCGGCTAGTGACTCAAGAACGCTTTCCGCTTCAATCTCATTTTTATCCATGAAGCTCCCTTGACAAGCATTGTCAATTCTTCTCTTGGTATCTTGACTTGACCCATTATAGAAAGTGCTTAATAGCAACCACTTCTTGACACCATGATTAGGGCAACTTTGCTCCATGTCTTTGAATCTCTCCCAAGACTCATGGAACAACTCCGATGGGAACTCTTGAAAAGTCATGAGTGAAATCCTTAATGCATTGCTCTTTGATGGTGGAAAGTACTTCTTGAGGAATGCGGCCTTCATGTTATCCCATGAGTTGATACTTGCCGCCGGAATCTTGTACAACCAATCTTTGGCTTTATCCTTCAAGGAGAAGGGGAAAAGCCTTAGCCTAAGATTGTCTTCATCAATACCATTGAGTTGAACCGTTGAGCACACTTCATTAAAGAGCTTAATGTGCCTAAAAGGATCGCCAGTGAAGCCACCATCAAAAGCCTGTAGAAGTTGCAAGGTACTTGGCATAATGGAAAAGGCATGAGCACATGGTGGCAAGACAATACAACTTGGATGATTTGTGAAGGTAGGAACGGTGTAGTCCTTCAATGGCCTTGGTTCATCATCCATTTTTAGTTCAGGACGCTCCTCCCTTAGTTGCCGACAACTCCTATGTTCTTTGATCAATGTATTGAAGTAGAGTGGGTGGACCGATGGGACGAGGTTCTTCTTCACCACTATCCTCTTGAATGATATAGTCTTGATCGTCACTTGGTGTGTTTGGAGGAGATAGATGCTCTTCACTTGATTGAGCTATAAGATTCATACACACCTAAAGAACATACAAAATGAATGATATAAGTAACTAGAATTAAAATGCAAGGTATATACAAAAATAAAAAAAAAATCACTACCTTTTTTTTTTTCTTTTCAATTTATTTTCAACACTTAGGTACGGGAACATGAAATCTTGATGTGCAATGGGACTGAAACAGCTACCCTTTTCAAGAGTATGTTTTATCCAATATACCTTAGTGTATCACAACATTTTCTTTTGTTATAAATATTGTTAATAGCGAATCTAATTCCAAGCAGTAAATCAAGTGGACATGCGGCCCAAGTATAGTCGTCTAGACACAAATTCCCTTTAACATCCTTTGGGCAACCTTACTAAAATGGCCAGGTAGGGGAGGGCGACCACGAGAGGTAGAATCCATTTTGGCATGAGCTACTCCCACATAGTGGTTTAGGCCCATTTGCAAGCACTTCAGGATCCAACAAAACCCGTCATGAACGTTGTCCCCTTCCTAGACACCATTCCACATAGGCTATACTTACTAAGATGAAAAAAATCGTAAGTGTGAAGACAGTTCAACAAGTGTTAATAAAGACCGCCCTCAACCTTAAGAGACCTGAACTAGGTACCAATAAGGGGTTTAGGCCAATATTAACAAAAGAGACTTCACCTATTCCTCTCAATTTGCTACTTACAATTAAAACACTAACACACTTCTTTTTATTTTTATTTTTTTTTTTGTTACAAATTTCTATCAACTTCTAATCCAAAAGAAATAAATCTAACCATCAAATATTTAATTTTGCAACTAGAAAATGAAATTGCAATAAGTAATAAACAAATGGAAAATAGGCAAGATTAATTCTTTTTTTATTTTCAACATGCTCACAATTTGTCTTTTTCTTACCACAATTTACTAATTTACTTACCCAAAGTACTTATTACAATTTCAAAAATAAGGTAACTACCACAAAAATTAACAAAACAAAGAAAAGATAAAAACACAAGTTGAAACACAAAACAAAACTAAAATTTCTAGCTACCCTAAGGCAAACCCAACTAGGAATTGGATTTTACACCAATCCCCGGCAACGGCGCCAAAAACTTGTTAGACAAATAGTCACCCTCAAGTATAAGGGCCAAGTTATAGTGTAGGGATTATGAGTAGGGGATATCGTACCCAAGGGATTGGAAAAGCCACTCTAGCTAAGGAAAACCTAAAGGATGCTAGATGAATATGCAAATATACAAATTACAAACAAGGGCTCACAAATGAACCAAAGTTCATGGTGATTATATGCAAGATGGGGTAGTGTTTTGATTTTAGTTTTAGAGATGATTTGATTCGGAAATAGCTAAATGAATACTTGAAATGTAAAATAGCCTAAGATAAATTAGATATAATAAAATGGATGAGAGTTAGGACTTAAGGTTTTCACCTCTTGCCTTTCTTGCAAACAATGATGCTTCTATATTGAATGATGTCATTTTAATTAACCAATTTCTCTCCTTGCATCCCTCTCGGGTATGACAAGGGACATGCTCCTTTGATGATATCAAGCAACCCCTCTCGGGTGCAGTACTTAACTACTTAAATCATGCATTTCAATCCGGTTAGGTATCTAATGCATATACCTAAGTGCATAAAGCTTGGAGATGAAGAAATTATGCAAACCAACCAAGCTTATCTCTAAGTGATTGTAGTTCACAACCCTAACATGCACATATGATATGCTATCATGCTTCAAACAACCAAGGTTAATCAAGCCTTAATTATTTCTCATGTCATGGCAAATATTCATACCCAAATTGATTAAGTTTAAGCATAAACATTCAACTCTTGAACTAGCATGTTAAGGTGCTAAAGAAAAGTGCACCAACCATAATATTTACATCAAAGTCAAACAAGATTGGCTAGGGCTTTCAACCCTACCCCAACAAACTAACTACTCACTAATGATCAAATAAATAAGCTCCAACATATTTATGAATATCAAACTAAAAAGTAGGGATAGAGAAGTAACTAGTGATGGTCAAATTGAGGATGATGTAGATGAACTCATGGAGGTTTTGTCATGGTGATGATGATTCCTCAAGTGATGCTAGACTCTTCTCCTACTTCTTCAAAGATTGATGATGGAATATGAGAAGTGGAAATGATCAAGTTGTGAAATGGTGGAATAGTGAAGCTTTATGTATATGAAATAGAATGGGTAGATGGGAAAGATGATGACTTTGGTGGTGGTGGTGGTAATTGATGTTATGGATTGATGGTGGTGGTGATGGAGGTTTTGTGGATGAGATGATAGTGGATTGTAGAGAATATAGAGAGAAAAAGATCTAATGAAGTGGTATATGGGGTGGTCTCCCAAGAGTGTAATGAAATGATGCTTATATAGAGAAGATAAAGAGAAGCATGATAGTGAAAGTAATGATGAAAGTAGAATAAATGAGGTGGAATATGATAGTGGAAGTATGGAGGTGGAGTATGAGTGGAAGTAATGATTAAAGAGAGTTGAAAAACATGGCTAAAGGAAAAGAGAAGAGCATCTAAACTCTCTTTATTGTGAGTGGGAGACATGAAAATGATAAGTGATGGAGATGGTTTTTGGTCACTTTCTTCTTCTTTATTCCTTCAATTATATCTCCACCAGAATTCATAATGGGCCTTCGACTTCTTCATATCAAATGATCCACCATGAGTGTAGATCATTCTGGTAAAATTTCAGAGCTTGCTTCCATGTGGTTGGGTCGGAAATGCTTCTGGACTCCTTACAGGTCTGGTTTTCCAGTTTTGTTTTTCAGAAATTTGGACTGATTGTTTGAATGTCTTCCACTCCAATCTAGCTCTTGCACTATTCATAAGAAATGATCCTTGAGATGTCTAGAATGGATCTGGAAAATTTTAGCTCATTTAGATTTCGTTTGGTTAGTCTGCAGCCCTTCCTTCCTTGTTTAGCTCGGTTTCTTCTAACCGAAGTAGGAAAAAATGCTAAAGTTGACTTTTCATTTCCATGCTTCCATCATTTCCTAACATGATAAAGAAAACATAATAAATATTTATAAATAAACACAAATCTTAAGAAAAAGTATAAGATTAAGAAAATAATGAAATTTGATTAATCAACATTAAATTGGACTTTAGAACAAGTAATTTCCATATTTTAGGGCAATAAATATCTAAATGAATTATGACCCAACAGTGATCTACCCCATTTCGGACTCTAAATGGGTATCCCCAGTTCAGGTTGTATCCAAGAAGTCTGGGGTAACTGTTGTGAAAAATGCTGAGAACGAGTTGGTACCCCAGAGGACAGTCACAGGCCACAGAGTATGTATTGATTATAGGAAGCTCATTGCAACCACAAGGAAATATCACTTTCCTCTTCCATTCATTGATCAGATGCTTGAGCGCCTAGCTGGACATGATTACTACTGTTTCTTGGATGGATACTCAGGCTACAATCAGATTGCTATAGCCAATGAATATCAAGAGAAGACAACGTTCACCTGCCCTTTTGGAACATTTGCCTATCGTCGCATGCCTTTTGGACTTTGCAACGCCCCAGGTACCTTTCAGAGGTGTATCGTAAGTATCTTTTCAGATTATATTGAGAAAATCATAGAGGTCTTCATGGATGATTTTTCTGTTTTTGGAAAAAGTTTTGATGATTGTCTCAATAATCTTGAAATTATCTTGAAACGTTGTGTGGAAACTAACCTTGTATTGAACTAGGAGAAATGTCATTTTATGGTTAGACAAGGTATAGTTCTAGGACATATTGTCTCTGCTAGGGGTATAGAGGTCAATAAAGCTAAGGTAGACCTTGTGCGTTACTTACCCTCTCCCATTTCTGTGAGAAAGATTCAATCTTTTCTTGGCCATGCAGGGTTTTACAGGAGGTTTATCAAGGACTTCTCTAAGATTTCGAGACCTCTATGCCAACTACTCCAAAAGGATGTGACGTTTACCTTTGACAAGGAGTGTCAAGAAGCTTTTGACAAGCTAAAGGAGTTGTTGACGTGTGCCCCAATCATGTTACCTCCAGATTGGTCCTTGCCCTTTGAGTTGATGTGTGATGCCTCTGACTATGCAGTTGGAGCTATTTTGGGGCAAAGAAAGGACAAACGACCTTATGCCATCTACTACGCCTCAAGGACTCTTAATGATGCACAATTGAACTATTCCTCTATAGAGAAAGAGCTCCTTGCAGTTGTCTTGCACTTGAGAAATTTCGTTCTTACTTACTTGGTACCAAAGTTATTATCTATACTGATCATGCAGCTTTAAAATACTTGATGACCAAGAAGGAGGCGAAACCAAGGCTTATTAGATGGATACTACTCTTGCAAGAATTCGACGTGGAAATCAAGGACAAGAAGGGTAGTGAAAACGTGGTAGCTGACCACTTGAGTCGTTTGGTGCATGCAGAGGACCCCCTCCCTCTAGCAGAGACGTTTCTAGATGAGCAACTCTTTGGACTCCAGGTAAGTGAACCATGGTATGCAGACATTGTGAATTTCATTGTTTCTAAAAAGATTTCAGATACCATGTCACGTGCTCATCGAGATAGGCTTAAGAAAACTGTTAAGCAATATGTTTGGGATGAACCTTATCTCTGGAAATATTGCTCTGATCAACTGATTAGGAGGTGCATACCTGAACATGAACAAAATGCCATACTTTTGTTTTGTCACTCTAAAGCATGTGGGGGTCACTTTGGGTCTAAGAGGACTGCGTTTAAGGTGTTAGAGTCTGGGTTCTTTTGGCCAACATTATTTAGGGATGCATATTCCTATTGTTTGACTTGTGATAAGTGCCAGAGAACAGGAAATTTAGGTCCTAGAGATCAAATGCCATTGTCTAATATCATAACTATTGAAATATTTGATGTTTGGGGCATAGATTTCATGGGTCCTTTCCCTTCATCTTTTGGGTTTCTCTATATCTTACTTGCAGTGGACTATGTTTCCAAATGGGTGGAAGCAAAGGCCACTCGAACTAATGACTCTAAGGTTGTTGCAGATTTTATCAAGTCTAATATCTTTAGCAGGTTTGGAATGCCTAGAGTCCTTATTAGTGAGGGTGGATCTCACTTCTGTAATCGGACGATTGAAGCCTTGTTGAGAAAATACGATGTTACACATAAGGTTTCTACACCTTATCACCCCCAAACTAGTGGGCATGCCGAAGTCTCCAATCGTGAGATCAAGAGGATATTGGAGAAGACTGTGAACCCTAACAGGAAGGACTGGTCCCTTCGTTTGGAGGATGCTTTGTGGGCCTATAGAACTGCATACAAGACCCTCATTGGGATGTCCCCATATCGGATTGTGTATGGCAAGCCTTGCCATTTGCCTATGGAGTTAGAGCACAAAGCCTGGTGGGCCGTGAAGCAGTTCAACATGGATCTTGATGAAGTTGGGCTTCATAGGAAATTGCAATTGCAAGAGTTAGAGGAGATAAGGAATGACGCCTTTGAGAGTGCAAAGATCTACAAAGAAAAGACAAAGGCCTTCCATGATAAGATGATTCGTGGAAAGACTTTTGTTGTGGGCCAGAAAGTTCTTCTTTTCCATTCTCATCTCAAACTCTTCCCAGGTAAGCTTCGTTCTCGTTAGATTGGGCCTTTCATTATTACTAATGTGTTCTCCTATGGAGCTGTGCAAATTAAGAGTGAACAGACTGGCAACAAGTTCAAAGTGAATGGCCATCGCCTAAAGCCTTACTATGAGGCGTTTGTGGAGCATGAAGTGGAGGATGTACCCCTCCAAAACGCCCCACAACCAGAGGACTAAATGGAGGTACAAGTCTAGGCTGAAAGACTATAAACATTAAGCGCTGCTTGGGAGGCAACTCAATTCAGAAGTAGCTGTGGAGGAGTCGTCAACGCAGATTTGCTTTCTCTTCCCCTTTTACTTCTCCATTTTCTCTTTGTTTTAGTAGTTATTTTCATAAATTTCATCCCTATATGCTTAAGTGTTTCATTGCATGCTTATTCTTGATTACATTGAGGATAATGCAATATTTAAGTGTGGGGGAAGGGATTTATACTTTTATCTTGAGTCATTTTTATACTGAAAAAAAATACAAAAAAAAATCAAAAATGTCAAAAATTAAAAAAAAAAAATTTTGTTGCTTTTGTTTTTTGTTTTGAGTCATAGGATGCCTTTCAACTGTCTAGGATGATTCTATATCTCTGAAATTATGACTAAAAGAGGATCACAACATTGAAATGATTTTTACACGGTATTCTTTGGTTAATTGAGATATGTGAAAAATGTGTGCCTTGTAGTGGATATGGATCTCGTGACCTTGGTACAGAATATGAGCATGTTAAGATGAGTTTTGATTCAGAAAAGCCCATGTGAGATATTTGAGCCATGTTCCTTTCTTTTGGAGTGAAATGAAAAATATATTCTTAATTTCTTGGCGATGTTTTGATGATCTCATTATTCTTTCATCTTGATTGATTGCTTGCCATAGATTAAGTTTAATGGACTAGAGAATGCTAGAATTCGCTCTTGTGCTTGTTGAGACGTGGTATCAAGATATGGCCCTGATTCTGGCAGGGATAGAGGCACCCTAGGAATTACCACCATTGCCAAATAAACTTGTGTCCCCATGTGTGCCCGTCGTTGATACGATCAAAGCAAACGCATAATTTAACCCTGAAATGTCATTGTTAGTACACAGTAAATAGGGATTGATCTAATCCGGGGATTGAGGGTACACCTGTCAATGTAGAACACTTAAACAATTAATATAAACACAAAGTATAATATTTACAAAAGTGGTTTGGCATGAGCTACTCCCACATAGTGGTTTAGGCCCATTTGTAATCACTTCTGGATCCAGAACCCATCATGAACGTTGTCCCCTTCCTAGACACCATCCCACATAGGCTATACTTACTAGGATGCAAAAGGTCCTAGGTGTGAAGACAGTTCAATGAATGTTAATAAAGGCCGCCCTCAACCTTAAGGGACCTGAACTAGGTACCAATAAGGGGTTTAGGCCAATATTAATAAACACGACTTCACCTATTCCGCTTTAATTTACAACTCACAATTAAAATTCGTGTTCAATAATATAAATAACAACCTAAGTAATTAATTAACTAATTTTTCGAGAATTACAAACAATTAACTAGTAAATTTTTTTTTTTTTTCGATCACAATATAAACAAAACAAATATTCACAATTATAACAAGCGATTTTTCAATCCCCGGCAACGGCGCCAAAAATTGATACGCTCAAAGCAAACGCATAATTTATCCCTGAAATGTCATCGTTAGTACACAGTAAATAGGGATCGATCTAATCCGGGGATTGAGGGTACACCTGTCAATGTAGAACACTTAAGCAATTAATATAAACACAAAGTATAATATTTACAAAAGTAAAACAGAGTATAAACATATTTAAGAAAAAGGGGGGTTTTTGGATTTAGGTTTTCAAAAATTAACTAAATAAAGGAAACAATTAAAACCCAAAAACATAATTATATGAATGGGATGAGAGAAACAAAGATCAAAACCGAAATTACAATCAAATTCGACTCAACCCTAATATTGTTTATCCAAGTCATGAGAAAGGAATTGATCATGTGAAACGTTAGAAAGCAAACAATTTCCCATATTTTACTTTTCAACGCTAATTAACCTAAGTGAAAGCACAAAGATTAATCCTATTAAACATGCATTCAAGCTCTAGAAAGCTAGACAATCATAACATTTTTAACGCATGAAACACATAGAAAGGCTATCAACTCAAGTATGCAACTTAGTATGAAAAAGTCCACCTAATTGCAATCCTCTTTAATTAAATTCGGTTTTTGCACAAAACCTTTACTACCTTTCGATTTAAGTTACATAAAACCAAAAAGTTGATTCATGTTCTTAAATTCCAGCACCAATCATATAAAAACCCTAAGTGTTTCGAACCACACAAGATTGAAATATGAAAGATATCTATTAAGTAAATTTAATCAAACGATTCTCACAAAAGCAACCAAGAATTACAATATAAGAGTCGAAATTCTCATTCAATTAAATAAATTCCAGAATCAAAAACCTTGTTCAAACATAATTGTCTACTAAAACAAAACCAACGAAATTCAAAGCAAAGGTTACAAGGTAGAGGTCGAATTACACCGTGAATGGAGAATGATGATGGATGAATAACGTTGGGATCTTTGAATCTGGAAAGCAAGCTTCAAAGGTGGTTGATGGAGAAATAGGTCACGGCTCCTTCTTCTCTTCCTTGGCCTTGCTTGAATTCCGTGGCTTGCTCTAGAGGATGGAGAGAGGAGAGGAAAAGCTCACGGCAACCAAAGGAGATTTTCTGATTTTTCTAAGTTTGTAGTGTATGGAATTTTTTCCTAGACGTCTAGAAAAGAAGAAAGAAAGAAAAAAAAAATGTTTATGGATTTTAGTCCCCCATACTTAGTGATTTTGGAGTTTGTTTTGAATTGAAGGCCTACTACAGAAAAGTTTGGCCTTTGTCCATTTCACTAGAGTTCAAGGGAAGTTTACAATGAAGATTGGGCTCAACATGAAGACATTAGGCCCTTTTTATGTTACCTCTATGGGGAGTGACGTTTTTGCAATACCTTGGTGAAATTCTTGAGGTCTCTACATTTACATGAGCTCTGTTAGGTTTTTAGGACACTTTGTTAAATCCTTACCTTTCATTTCTTTAAACCTTGAGCCTTAGCCCCATTACAACCTTTGAGAAGACCTTCTTGATCCTTAAGATGGGACAGCCATTGATGTTGAACCTATGGCTTGGGTCCATTCGTGCAAGCAGTTGATATTTTTCATGAGATCTTTAAAAGAAAACAATATATATGTGCTTTCTTTTCTATATATGTGATCCACTTTGTTTATCTTTCACATATACTTGAGTGAATAAGCTTTTAAGCATTGCCATGATCTGAGAGAAGAAAGAGTGGATATACCTTGTGAGGATATGAATCATACTTGTCTGAAGCATGCTAAGCTCCACCCCATCACCATTGTTACAACCAAGTCCTACTTGTGTATGTATGGATTATATGTTTTAATTAACTCTCGAATGCTTAAACATTGATTCTTTGTTGAGTGCTAATCTTGGTGTTGTGAAAGTAAGAGATTGCTGAGACAAAACGTTGAAGGGCAATAGAGTTTTTGTTTGTTTGAGTCTTTAAATTTCGTTGAGTCTTAGTTTGTGTGTTTATGTGATTTTGCTAAGGGACTAGCAAAAGCTAAGTGTGGGGGAATTTGATAGGAGCATTTTAATGCGACGTTTTAACTGCTATTTCCCTACATTTTCTGTGTTATTTCCTTAATAAAACTTTGTTTAGGAAAGTTTCTAGTCTTCGATTGGGAAAGTTCCTATTTGTAGAAAGTTTCCATTTTGTAGTTTCTATTTTTCATTTTTAGAAAGTTTCCCATTTTAGTTTAGGAAAGTTTCCGTTTTTCATTTTAGGAAAGTTTCTATTTTTAGTGACAGTTTCTATTTTCAGGACCTCAGAGCTAAAAAGTGGAAATGAACTCATGAAAGGAAAGAGGAGCTTGCAAACGTCAAGGGGAGCAAAAATGAGACACAAAGAGCCACACAATTGAGCAGAAATGAAGAAATAAGCTTTCATGTTCTAACCAGGAAACCCTGCGAAATGGAGGAGAGCTTACCAAGCAAGTTTCCAACGCAACCATGAAAAGGAAATGGAAAAATGAAGTGTCATGGCGTTGGAAGGTGACAAGGCTTGAAGTTGAAGCAACAAGGCCCAAGAACTTTAAGAATTGACTTGGATTTTCGGCAAAATGGATCAAGGCCCATGGAATTAGGGTTTGTGACGCAAGGAGTAAACCCTAGAGATGTTTTGTCATCCAAAGCAAAGAGAGAAACAAGGAGATGGCGTGAAAAATCAGAAAATATGAAAGAAGATTTCGGTGGAGATTTCTTAGGGAGATTTTAAAGGAAAGAGAATATGTGTTTATCATGAAAAGCTCTCAAAGGAGTCTAGATTCATCCCTAGAATTCCTAAAGGAAGTTTGACCGGAATAAAAGAGTAAAAATCAGAATATTTGCAAGAGAATTTCGGCAAGATTATTAGGGAATTAAAATGGAGTTTTGTGATTGGTTGGACCACTTCATAGGGCTTATTTGGCAAGCTATCATTGGAGAAAACTATGTGGAATTTCAGATAAATTCCATGGGGAATAAAGAAGAAATACACGGCTTGGAGACCAAGTATTGCCGTCCCCTATATAATCCCCTCATTCTAGACGTCTAGGGGGCGATTCCATACACTACACACGTAGAAAAAATCAGAAAATCTCCTTTGGTTGCCGTGAGCTTTTCCTCTCCTCTCTCCGTCCTCTAGAGCAAGCCACGGAATTCAAGCAAGGCCAAGGAAGAGAAGAAGGAGCCGTGACCTATTCCTCCATCAACCACCTCTGAAGCTCGCTTTCAAGATTCAAAGATCCCAATGTTATTCATCCATCATCATTCTCCATCCACGGTGTAATTCGACCTCTACCTTGTAACCTTTGCTTTGAATTTCGTTGGTTTTGTTTTAGTTGACAATTATGTTTGAACAAGGTTTTTGATTCTGAAATTTATTTAATTGAATGAGAATTTTGACTCTTATATTGTAATTCTTGGTTGCTTTTGTGAGAATAGTTTGATTAAATTTGCTTAATAGATATCTTTCATATTTCAATCTTGTGTGGTTCGAAACACTTAGGGTTTTTATATGATTGGTGCTGGAATTTAAGAACATGAATCAACTTTTTGGTTTTGTGTAACTTAAATCGAAAGGTAGTAAAGGCTTTGTGCAAAAACCGAATTTAATTAAAGAGGATTGCAATTAGGTGGACTTTTTCATACTAAGTTGCACATTTGAGTTGATAGACTTTCTATGTGTTTCATGCGTTAAACATGTTATGATTGTCTAGCTTTCTAGAGCTTGAATGCATGTTTGATAGGATTAATCTTTGTGCTTTCACTTAGGTTAATTAGCGTTGAAAAGTAAAATATGGGAAATTGTTTGCTTTCTAACGTTTTACATGATCAACTCCTTTCTCATGACTTAGATGAACAATATTAGGGTTTAGTCGAATTTGATTGTAATTTCGGTTTTGATCTTTGTTTCTTTCATTCCATTCGTGTAGTTGTGTTTTTATGTTTTTATGTTTTACTTAGTTTATTTTCGAAACCTAAATCCAAAAACCCCCCTTTTTGTAATTATGTTTATACTTTGTTTTACTTTCATAAATATTATACTTTGTGTTTATTTTAATTGTTTAAGTGTCCTACATTGACAGGTGTACCCTCAATCCCCGGATTAGATCGAGCCCTATTTACTATGTATTAACGATGACATTTCAGGGTTAAATTATGCGCTTGCTTTGAGCGTATCAATGATGAAGCAAGATATGGAGAACTTAGGTTATATAGTGAATGATATCATGTTTCGAACAAGTCCAATCCAAACTCACAAGGCATACTCTCGATTTTTCTCTCATAAATGGCTATGCTTAAAAGCTTCACGCTCAAGTATATGCAAGAGAACAAATTGTAACGCAACAAACAGCTTGCATATTTCATCAACAAAAGCATTTTGTGAATTTTTTTTTTTAACAACCTCAAGAAATGACTAAGTGCACAAATTGACATAAACCATAAGCTCAACTTTGTACCTGACTCCACTAACCAAAGCTGCCCATCTCAAGGATCAAGTAAGGACTTGTAACGGGTTGTAATGGGGCTGAGCTAGATTTTTTGAAAAGAATATTAAGGATACAAAAATCCTAAGGACCTAGCAGAGCATATATGGACGACCTTATGTCACCATTTTTGTAGGCCAATTATCATTGTTTTGGCCCCAAGCTTCACTTTAACCATGGAAATGGACAAAGGCCTAATTTTCAACTTTGAGCCTTCTTCAAATATGAAAGTCCAGAACCACACTTTCACAATTTCCCAAGAGTTTTCTTTTCAATTTTTCTTCTCTTTCGCCGTTTTTCTTTTTTTCCTTTTTCATTTTCTTTCATTTTCTTTTTTTCCACGGCAATCTTTTTTTTTTTCCTCTCTCTTGATTTTTGCCCACCCCACACTTGTCTTTCATCATCACCCCTATACACTATGTCCTGCTCTACTAAGTCCCTAGCACTGTACTAAGCTCATGGTAGGGTAGTGAGGGTGATGAAACAAAGGTTTTCAACGTAGGCTCAAAGGGGTTCATTCTAAGGAGTCCCATGACGGGTACAATAGGGGACACATGCTTGTTTGGCTATGGTGGTTACCCTAATGCCTTCTATCCTATCCAAGATCAGGGCATATTATGGCACACAAGTTTTGACAGTCACAAAAGTCGAGTTCTAGTACTCTCTAGTCCATTAAACTCTATGGCACATGATCATTGGATTTCCAAAGAATAATGAGGCCATGAAATTCTGAATTTATCAATTAAGCACTCGGAAAGAAAGTATTTCAGCTCAACAGCTCACATAGGGTCAAATGAATCAGACTTAATCCTAGCATGCTTAATGAACCAAGTTACAATCCTATCTCAAATTTTCATACAAGTATCACAATATCGATTAACCACAGAATTCAATTAAGTCCTATTTCGATCGTGAAAACCTTCAGCCATGAATTCAGAGACATGTTCATCCTAGACGTTAGGAGCATCTTAAGACTCAAACAAACAAAAAGACTCTATAAAACCAACGAAATTTTTTTTTTATAATTTTTTTTAAAAAAAAAAAAAACTGAAAATTGAAAATGTTCTAAAATAAAAGTGTAACCCACCCCACACTTAGAATCTACATTGTCCTCAATGTAGGAAAAAAAAATGGTATATAGACCCTAAATATGGGGGGCTACGGAAATAAGGAAAGGGTAAAACAAACAAACAAACAAAGACACAGATACAATTCAATCTAAGTAAGTGAAGAGATAGAAATGTCAAACTCTCTTTATGGCTCCTCCACAGCTTCGGTTGAAATGGGTTGCCTCCCACGCAGCGCTTAATATTTATAGTCCATCAGCATGGACTCTCCTCCTTGTTCACACGTCTTGGGGTGCCTCATGGAGGGGTATGTCTTCCAATGTGTGCTCCACAAAGGACTCATAGTAGGGCTTGAGACGATGCCCATTAACCTTGAACTCCTTCCCTGTCTTCTCACTCTTGATCTCTACAGCACCATGAGAAAACACATTAGTCGCTATAAATGGGCCAATCCAACGAGAACGAAGTTTACCTGGGAATAGCTTAAATTTGGAATGGAATAACAGAACTTTTTGGCCCACTTGGAAGCTTTTTCCGCGGATCATTTTGTCATGGTAGGCCTTTGTCTTCTCCTTGTAGATCCATGAAGCATCATAGGCCTCATTCCTTATCTCCTCAAGCTCATTTAGCTGTTGCTTCCTATGTAGGCCGGCTTCATCATAATCCATGTTGAACATCTGGACAGCCCACCAAGCCTTGTGCTCTAGCTCCACTGGAAGGTGACATGCCTTTCCATAGGCCAACCTAAAGGGAGACATCCCAATAGGCGTCTTGTAGGCCGTTCTGTAGGCCCACAATGCATCATCCAATCTCTGGTTCCAATCCTTCCTTGTTGGGCCCACTGTCTTCTCGAGTATCCTCTTGATCTCCCTGTTGGACACCTCCGCTTGGCCACTGGTCTGAGGGTTGTAGGGCGTTGACACCTTATGGGTTACCCCATACTTCTTCAGCAAAGCCTCGATTGTACGATTGCAAAAGTGAGAAACTCCATCACTAATCAGCACAAGTGGCACTCCAAACCTGGTAAATATGTTAGTTCTCAAGAAACCTGCAACCACTTTTGAATCGTTACTCTTGGTGGCTTTTGCTTCCACCCACTTTGATACATAGTCCACAGCTAGTAGTATATATAAACAGCCATAAGACAAAGGAAATGGGCCCATAAAGTCAATGCCCTAAACATCAAAAATTTTTACATTGATTATTGGGTTCATGGGCATTTGATTTTTTGGGCCAATATTACCAGTCCGTTGGCACCAATCACAAGAAATACAGAACAAGTTTGCATCCTTGAAGATAGTATGCCAATAAAATCCACAGTCTAAGACCTTCAAGGCCGTTCTACGAGGCCCAAAGTGGCCCCCACACGCTTCACTATGGCAAAATGACAGAATTGACCTATGCTCAGACTCTGGGACACATCTCCTAATGACTTGGTCACTACAATGTTTCCATAAATAGGGCTCATCCCAAATAAAGTGCTTAGCCATTTTCTTCAATTTATCCTTACTAGCTTTGTAAAGTGTATCAGGAAATGTCCTAGTGACTAAATAGTTAACTATATCAGCATACCAGGGCATACTAACCTCTATCCCAAAGAGCTGCTCATCTGGGAAAGTTTCCTGTAGGGGCTGGGCGTCCTCCTCATGGACTATCCTGCTCAAATGGTCCGCCACCACATTCTCACTGCCCTTCTTGTCCTTGATCTCTAGATCAAACTCTTGAAGCAACAAGATCCATCTAATTAATCTGGGCTTGGCCTCTTTCTTGATCATCAGATATCTCAAGGCTGCATGGTCAGAGTAAACAATTACTTTAGAGTGCAATAAATAAGAACGAAACTTATCTAAAGCAAAGACTACAGCCAAGAGTTCTTTTTCAGTGGTGGAGTAGTTGAGCTGAGTATTGTTGAGGGTCCGAGAAGCATAGTAAGTAGCATAGGGCTTCTTAGCCTTATCTACCTCAATGCCCCTAGCAGATATTATATGTCCTAACATTATTCCTTGTGTTACCATGAAGTGACACTTCTCCCAATTCAGTACAAGGTTAGTTTCTACACACCTTTCCAGTATCAATCCTAGATTCTCTAAACAAGTATCAAAATCTTTACCGAAGACACTAAAGTAGTCCATAAAGACTTCAATAATATTTTCAATGTATTCTGAGAAAATGGACAGCATACATCTTTGAAAAGTACCTGGTGCGTTGCACAAGCCAACAGGCATGCGCCTATAAGCGAAGGTCCTAAATGGGCATGTGAAGGTCGTCTTCTCCTGATCCTCGTGGGCTATGCAAATCTGGTTGTATCCACTATATCTGTCCAAGAAGCAATAGTAGGAATGGCCGGCTAAGCACTCCAACATCTGGTCAATAAAAGGCAAGGGCAGATGATCTTTCCTCATTGTGGCATTCAGCTTTCGGTAGTCGATACATACCCTATGACCTGTCACTAATCTTTGGGGCACTAGCTCATTATCATCGTTCATTACCACAGTCATCCCAGACTTCTTGGGCACCACTTGCACTGGAGAGACCCACTTACTATCAGAAATGGGGAAGATTACCCCACAATCGAGCAACTTGATCACCTCATCTTGGACCACCTTCATCATGGGAGGATGTAGACATCTTTGGGCTTCTCTTGTGGGCTTAGCTCCATCTTCTAACAGGATCCGGTGGACACATGTGGTTGGGCTGATTCCCTTGATATCTGCTAGAGTCCAACCAATGGTAGTCTTATGCTTCTTCAACACGTCCACCAACTTCCTTTCTTGCTCTACATCCAGCGTTGATGATATGATCACTGGGAGGGTCTCATTTTCTCCTAGGTACGCGTACTTCAAATGTTCAGGGAGTACCTTTAATTCCAACTTGGGTGCCTGAACCATAGAGGGTAACATTTTATTAGTAGAAACCGGAATTGAGAAATAGGAAATGGACCTCTTTACAGGCTGAGCCTCGAGTGAGGCCACAGTCTTAATCACTCTGGGCTTCCACTCAACCTTAGGGATAGGATCCCCATTTGCATCATATCCGACCCCCTCCTCTAGGGTCAAAGCTAATTCATCCTCAACCATTGCTTTGGAGAATACTTGTGCGAGTGAATCAACTACATCAATAGCAAAGCAAGTTTTCAAATCAGAAACAGGGTACCTCATGGCTTCAAGAATGTTGAAGCGTATAATGTCACCATCAAACTCCATGGTGAGAGTCCCTTTGTACACGTCGATCTTCGTTCTCGCAGTCCTCATAAAGGGACACCCTAAAAGTAATGGAGTGGTATTTAGGGTGATTCCTCCATGTCGAAAACATAGAAATCCGCAGGGAATATCAGATGGTTTACCTGCACAAGAACATCCTCAACATACCCTTGAGGGTATTTGTTAGACCTATAAGCAAGTTGAATGACAACATTATCCCTTTGAAGAGGGCCTAGACCTAGGGACACATACAAATTATAAGGCATGACATTTATGGACACCCCTAAGTCTAACATCACATTTTCAAACCTGGTGTCACCAATGAAACAGGGAACAGAAAAACTCCCTGGGTCCTTCAACTTTGGGGGTAGTTTTCTCTGGATAACTGCTGATACCGTCTCGCTCATTTTCACCACCTCCTTCCCTCTTGTCTGCCTCCTTGTAGTGCATAGCTCCTTCAAGAACCTAGCGTACTTAGGCACCTGTTTGATGCACTCGATCAGGGGCATGTAAACTTGAACCTGCTTGAAGATTTCCAAGATTTCTTGATCAGATTTATCTTTCTTTGTCTTGGCAAACCTGCTCGGGAAAGGTATAGAAACAACTGGGTTAGTCTTAACTATACCAGTAGAGTTAGGAATTGTACCTTTGGGCTCAGTTTGGGGCACGTTAACTTCCACCCATGATGTAGCTAGGTCCTTTTCAACATCCTTCTTGGACACCTCCACAACATCTTCTTCTTCATTAGGGGCCACTTGGGCCTTCTTGTGGGCTCTGGGAGGGTCTAGTAGCATGCGCCCACTCCTAGTGATGATGGCTTGGGCGTGCTCATTCCTTGGGTTAGGCACCGTGTTGCTTGGTAGCTTCCCTGTTTCAGCAATCCGGCCCATGAAATCCACTACTTGGCGCATTTGATTCTTGAGCTCTGCAATATCCTTTGAATGGGTAGCAGTGTTAAGTTGTTGTCCCGCAGCAAGGGACTTCAGCAGTTCATCATAATTAGGGGCACTCAAAGTGTTGGAAACAGGAGGTGGAGGGACAGAATTAGGAATACCAAAAGTTTGAGGTACCTGAGGCCTTAAAAACAAACCTGGTGGGTGATGAGAATTCTGACCTGGGCCTTGAGGTGGTCTCAAGGTGTTATCATTGTTGGCCCAACAAAAGTTAGGGTGGTCTCTGAGCCCAGGATTATACATATTGGAGTAAGGGTTATACCTCAGGCCTCCTTGGCCTCCTTGATACCCGAGGGCATTAACAGATTCCCATCCTTCTGGAGAGGCAAGCTGGGGACATTTATCAATGGGGTGTCCTTGAGTCGAGCACATCCCACACACTTCAGCCATTGCTCCTCCTCCATTAACGTTTAAGACTTGAAGGGCAGAGTTAGTGGACACCTCATGTACCCTCCTTTGAGAGAAAAGCACCCCCTCATAATGTTGATAGTTTAGTGCACGATTTGTAAGTAGCTCCTTGACCTCATCAGGTGTCTTATCCATAAAGGACCCTCCAGCAGCAGCATCTAACAAACCACGCTCATTAGCAGTGAGACCTTCATAAAAATAGGTAAGAAGGGACCCCTCACTCATCCCATGGTTAGGGCATGATGCTACAAGGCTCTTAAACCTATCCCAATAATTACAGAAATTCTCTTCATGTCCTTGCGTGATTCCACTAATCTGCTTCCTCAAAACAGTGACCTTTAAGGCAGGAAAGTACTTCGTAAGGAACTCGCCCTTCATCCTATCCCAAGTGTTGATACTCCCAGCAGGCAGCTCAAATAGCCAAGACATGGCCTTGTCCTCCAAAGTAAAGGGGAATGCCTTCATCTTCAAGATATTGATATCAGCTCCTTTAGGGCACATACTCCCACAGACAAACTCGAACACCTTGAGATGCTTGCTGGTGTCTTCACTATTCATCCCATGAAACTTGGGTAGGTGATGCAAAAACCCACTTTGTAACTCAAAATCATCATTAAGCCCCTCTCCTGGTTCTGGATAGGCAATGCATAAGGGTGCAGCAACCCCACCTGTAGGATTAGATAGTTGCCTAATAGTCTCAGCCATTGGTGCCTGTACTTGCTCAACAGGGGCGTGCTCTTCCTCTTCTATGTCCGTAACGTCCTCTTCAGTGACTTCCTCTTCTTCCTCTTCAAAGACTTGTTCTTCTCCTTCTTCAGAATGGTCAGGTTTGTTGATCTCCTCGGTTGATCTTGAGGAGTTATAACCTGAGTAGTTAGAGTCCTCAGAGTCCCTCCTTTTTAGAGGAGGGCGGTCTGAAAAAGTGAGGTTTGCCCTTTGCTTAGCACGTTCCAGTTTTTCCGAGAGCTCCTTAGTCTTATTAGAGATAGTGGACATTCATGGACCTTTAAGACCAAATCAAGTGTTAGTAACATATACAAGGCTCATAATACAAATATTATGCCTTTCCTTAACTTTCTAAGTTACATTTACATTCACATACTTAGGTACTGGAACAGAGGACCTCGTTTGTGCAATGGGACTATAGAACAGCTACCCTCCACAAGGTCATGTTTAATCCAATATATCTTAAGCATGTCACATAACATTTTTTTTTTTTTGAGTTTGTTATATACATAGTTAATATCTCAATTGATCCCAAGTTGTAAGTCGAGCCCAATAGAAATCACTACTATTGGTGAGATACAATATAGGGATAGTCGCCTAGACATAAGTTTATTTCCTTTGTTTCAGAAGGCTGGATGGCCAGATTAAGAGGTAAGTGAGAGGGAGGACTCATTTTGGTGATACTACGGAGGCTATTCCCTCATTGAGGTTTAGGCCCCTATCGGCTACTCCCACATAGTGTTTTAGGCTCATTCTATAGTATCTCTGAGATCCAATTGAACCCATCACCCAGGGTCCCAATCTAAGACACCATCTGTATGCCCCTTACTCAGCTGGGAAATTAACTTATGTGTTAGACCATTCTCCAAGTGCTAATAAAGACCGCCCTCAACCTCAAGAGACCTTAGCAAGGTACTAATGAAGGGTTAAAGCCAACATTAACAAAAGGGCCCTTGTCTACTAAGAGGAAAGTTTCTATTTTTGGTAACAGTTTCTATTTTCATTACTTGGGAATAAATGAGCTGAAATGAGCTCATAAATGGAAAGAGGAGCTATCCAACATTGGAGGGAGACAAGATGAGATACAAAGGGCTGCATAAATGAGCAGAAATGAAGAAAAGAAGTTTTCCTATTTCAACCAGGAAATCCTGTCCAAGAAATGAAATGACTCCTAGGCCGTCTAAGAAGTGTGATCGAAATGATGTATCATGGCATGAGAGAATCTTCTTGAAGACCTTAGAAGATGATATGGCAAGGAGGTGACGCCTAAAGGCCAAAGAACGAGAAAGTATACTTTGGATTTTCGGCAAAATGGACAAAAGCCCATGAAATTAGGGTTTTGTGATGCAAAGGATTATATGTTGAGTTGTTTGCCGTGAACTACCAAGAGAGAAACAAGGAGATGTCGTGAAATAAAGAGGAGAATAAAAGATTACTCCAAGAGATTTTCTAGGGAGAGTTTTAAGGAAGGAAATATTCTTAGAGGAGTTAATAGTGTTGATTGCCGTGAAAAGGGAGAGAGATAACGTGAAAATCAAGAAAATTAAATGAGATTGATGCCACAAAAGGAAGGATATGCCATGGAGATTTCCTAGGGAGAAATTTAAGGAAAGAAGTGTGGACACCAAGAAAAGGCTCAAAATGCGTTTAGATTCATCCGTAAATTCCCTAAAGGAATTTTGGCTGAAATTAAAGAGAAAAATCAGAATATATTCATGGAAATTCGGCACTATTCACTAGGGAATTATTTTGGAGAGTTTTGATTGGTTGGACAGCACAATAGGGCTTACATGGCAACTTTTGATTGGTTGAAGTTATGTGGCATTTTCTGATAATTCCTTTGAAAATAATAGAAGATTCATGAAGACTTGGAGACCAAGGCCAACATCCCCTATATAAACCCCCCTATGCTTGATGTTTACAACAACACACATTCTCCATTCAGAAAATACTCCCATAACGTCACAACTCTCTCTCCCTCTCTCCACTCTCTAGTTTCAAGTTCTGCGTTTTCAATCAAGGAGAGGAAGAAGAAGAAGGAGCCGTGAGCCCTAGCCTCCATCATCCACCTTGAAGACTTGCTTCCAAGATTCAAGATCCAACATTCAAGCTCTCCATCTCCATCTCCCCTCACGGTGTAATTCATTCTTTTTTTCCTTGTAATTTTTGATTTCCTTGTTTGAATTCGTAGGAACTTGTTTCTAGTTAACAATAACGTTTAGGGCAAAGTTTAAGCCCAATTCTATGTTTAAATTAAGATTTCAAATTCTATGATTGTGATTCTAAGTTGCTTATGTGAGTTTGTTCGATTGAATTTGCTTTACAGAAAACTTTTATATGTTTTTGTTCTTTGGTGGCCAACTTAGGATATATGCATGTAATTGGAGCTAGATTTAAGTTAATGATTCACCTAATAGTTTTGTGAACTTAAATCAAAAGTAGTAAAGGCTTTGGACAAAAGTCGAATTCAATTGAAGAGGCTTTGGACAAAAGTCGAATTCAATTGAAGAGGTGAACTTATTCATACTAGGTTGTGCACTTAAGTTGATAACCTTTCTCTATGCTTCTTGTGTTGAACATGTTTTGATTAGCTAGGTTTCTAGACTTTGATTGCATGTTTAATAGGATTGATCTAGGTGCTTTCACTTAGGTTAATTAGTAAAGGCAAGTAAAATATGGGAAATCATTTGCTTCAAATGTTTCACATGATCAACTTCTTTCTCATGACTTAGATGAACAATTGTAGGGTTGAATCGATTTTGATTATGCAATTGGTTTTGATCTTTGTTTCTTACGTTTCCTTCTTGTATATGTGTTTTTGTATTTTCTTTATTTTGTTTATTTTAATTTTCGAAACCCTAATTGTTAAGACCCCCCATATTTTGTATTTTGTATATATCCTTTGTTTTATTTTTTGGTAAATATTATACTTTGTATTTTTATTATTTCTTTAATTGTTTTAAAATGACAGGTGTACCCTCAATCCCCGGATTAGAATGATCCCTATTTACCATATACTAACGATGATATCTTATAGGGTTAAATTATATGCTTACTTCTAGTGTATCATTTTCACAATTGAAATATGACTTAATTGAATTCTGTGGTTAATCGATATTGTGATACTTGTATGAAGATTTGAGATAGGATTGTAACTTGGTTCATTAAGCATCCTAGGATTAAGTCTGATTCATTTGACCCTAAGTGAGCTGTTGAGCTAAAATACTTTCTTTTCGAGTGCTTAATTGATAAATTCAGAATTTCATGGCCGTATTTGCTAGACCTCATTATTCTTTGGAAATCCAATGTTTATGTGCCATAGAGTTTAATGCACTAGAGAGTACTAGAACTCGACTTTTGTGACTGTCAAAACTTGTGTGCCATAATATGCCCTGATCTTGGATATGATAGAAGGCATTAGGGTAACCACCATAGCCAAACATGCATGTGTCCCCAATTGTGCCCGTCGTGGGACTCCTTAGAATGAACCCCTTTGAGCCTACGTTGAAAACCTTTGTTCCATCACCCTCACTACCCTACCGTGAACTTAGTACAGGATATCTCTACCCTTGTGCTAGGGACTTAGTAGAGCATGACATAGTGTGTAGGGGTGACGATGAAAGACAAGTGTGGGGTGGGGAAAACCCAAGAGAGAAAAAAAAAAGATTGCCGTGAAAAAATAAATGAAAATGAAAGAAAATGAAAAAGGAAAGAAAGAAAAACGGCGAAAGAGAAGAAAAATAAAAAAAAAACTCTCGAGAAATTGTTAAAGTGTGGTTCTTGAAGAAGGCTCAAAGTTAAAAATTAGGCCTTTGTCCATTTCCATGTTGGTTAGAGTGTTGGGCCCAAAACAATGATAATTAGCCTATAAAAATGGTGACATAAGGTGGTCCATATATGCTCTGTTAGGTCCTTAGGATTTTTGTATCCTTACTTGATCCTTGAGATGGGTAGCCTTTGGTTAGTGGAGTCAGTTACAAAGTCAAGCTTATGTTTTAGGTCCATTTGTGCACTTAGTCATTTCTTGAGGTCTTTACAAATTCTTCACAAAATGCTTTTATTGATGAAATATGCAAGCTGTTTGTTGCCTTACAATTTGTTCTCATGCATATACTTGAGTGTGAAGCTTTTAAGCATTGCCATTTCTGAGAGAAAAATCGAGAGTATGCCTTGTGAGTTTGGATTGGACTTGTTCGAAACATGCTATCATTCACTGCATAACCTAAGTTCTCCATATCTTATTTAGTCATATGAGTGCCACATGTTTATTAACCTTGAAATTATCTATGTGATTTTGATTAAGTGTTTAACGTGAAAGCTATGAGTTTCGAGTCTCTGAGACAACAGTTAGGGGCAGTAGAGTCATTTACTTGCTTTTTGTCGAGTCTTTGTTTTGTTTTGTTTTGTACCTCTGTTTTGCTAAAGGACTAGCAAAAGCTAAGTGTGGGGTAGTTGATAGAAGCACAAAGTGCGATGATTTTAATGAGTATACGCCCCATTTTAGTCTTGTTTCTCCCTTAATTTCGTGTCTTGAGTCATTAAAGTTGTTTTCAGAGTCTTGTAGAGTGTTTGGCATGAAATAAGCAGAAAACCCAAAATTCATGAATAATCCTAGCTTGGTCAGGATTCCTTACTGTCATGCTAATCCATAGGCCTTAAGAGAGAATTTATGGGAGTATTTTTACTGAAATTAAATTGTTTTAATTCCATTTATTTTCTCTAAAGTATTTTATTTTGTGCCTTTCATTAAATCAAGTTGACCAAAGAATGAAGAAGGGAATAAAGGAGAAAGACGTTTTAGTTGGGAAATTAAAGGAATTGCCCCATTATGTGGGATTCAAGGCGATAGATGTTTTTCGTTCAGTTCACACAATTTGATTACTTTGTTTCTAGTTTGAGTTTAGGAACAGTAATGGCAGGACCCGGCCCAAGTTTCACCCTGAAACTCGGATACGAGCCTGAGGGGCCCACGTTAGGTAAAATCCTCTCGAAAAAAATCAGCAGAACCTCCCCTAAAATGGACTACCAAAGGATTTACAAAACCTGGACATGCTTTAAACTAAACTCACACTCATAGATGCATTCCTATATTTATATTCCAAGCGTAAATATCACATTCAGGAAGTACGAATTCCACGTTAACCTCCAAAAGACAACATAATCTCAAGCATTAACATCCTTCAAATTTAAAAGGGTTATCAGAGCAATTCTACATAACTAAGCCGATATGATACAAGGTAGGTTAAGTATTAACCTACAATCAAAACGGAAGCGCTGGTTTCAAAGCCTCTCGTTCCTGGACACGATCTAGGCCAATCTGAAATCTGGGCATTTGAAAACGAAGGGCCCAGGGGAAAACATTTAAAAACCGTTAGAATGGGTGGACTTGGATCGGAAGAGTCCTTACCATGCCCAATACTACTAATTTTTGAAAACAATCAGCGTAATTCTCTTAATTAGTAGTAGTATCTACCTCCGAATCGACCCACACATACAAATTAACCATTGCACATAGAATTTAACACATAATTTCCAGAAACGTTCAACCATTGAAACATGGTTTTTACCACTTTAGAACTAATTATTACTTGTTTAACTCAGCGTCTTAACCAATAACAATTATTCTTGGCAAATTAAGCAAACAAACAAGAACACTCAGCGTGATTCTAGCATGGGAACTTATTAACCTCACTCTGAAAATTACCTAAACACATAAAAAGGCACAAGATTGTAACATGCATCATCAAAGAATTCTCGAAATTAACTCAATAATAAACTGAAATCTCAAAAATATTAATAAAAATATTCTGAACATTTCATGTCTCCAATTACACAACTCGCAAATCCAAACACACAAAACCGAAACAAAAATTGAAAGTAGAGTCATAGTTACACTTTGAAGCTTTCCTCAGCGGCTTGGTAACAAAGTGGTGAACTCGTCTCTGCTATGGTGGTGGTGCGTCTTTGACTCAACGCCTAAGAGCTTCGTAGATTGCTGGATGGATGGTGGTCACGGTCTTGTAGGTGATGGAGGATTGAGAAGTGAATTGGGCAGAGTCTCGGAAGAGTTTTTGGCCAGGAAGTGATAGGCAAGGAAGTGATCCCCATTCTGTTCTGGATGTTGCCTATTTATAGGGGAGCAGTGGTTGGCTTTTGTCGATCGTACCCTTCATCATTTGGACGGATGGGATTGCATAGCTTTCTTCATCTTCTCTTTAATTTTCTGTTTCTTATTTCTTGTCCTTTTAACTTCTCATAATGGGGTACTTATGGCCTTAATTCCTCTCAATAATGGGGCAATTCCTTTAATTTCCCAATTGAAACATTTTTCTCCTTTATTCCCCTTCTTCATTACTTGGTCAAACGTCTTAAATTTCCTACAAAAAGGTGGAGAATACTAGAATTTTTTTAGAGAAAATAAAGGGAATTAAAATGTAAAGACCGTAAAAACATCGACGGTAAGGAATCCTGATCCCGTTAGGATTTTTTCATAAATTTTTCATTTTCCACCAATTTTACTCCAAACACTCTACAAGACTCTCAAAATGACTTTAATGACTCAAAACACAAATCTAAGGGAGAAATAAGGCTAGAATGGAGCGTATACTCATGAAAATCATCGCACTTTGTGTTTTTATCAACTGCCGCCCAGATAACGCATCGGAGGGGACTGCCGACCCGATTTAGGAGGGGGTGATTAGAGGGGACGGCCGACTAACCACAGGTAGTCAGAAGGGACTGTCGGCTAACTACCTCATGTCACCTGTAAATGACTGCCGACCAGGTGACTCACCGGAAGGGACTGCCGACCGGGAAGTAGTCTGGAAGGGACTGTCGACCAGACTATTACCTAGAAGGGACTGCCGACTAGGTAACATATGCATGCGCCGAAAATAGCCTCCTTGCCAACTCGTTTTTAAACTTCCTTTCTTTCTGCGAAAACCACGTTTACTCAAATAATATTCCATTATAAATTTAATATTGTGCTGCATGCATTACTTAAAAAAAAAATAAAAGTCCACTTACTGGTGAGTCTCGCAGCTAACTCTGCTGCCTGCTCGTGTCCTCCTCGCTCGAGGGATCAGTACGTCCTCTAGCAAATGGACATGATATAATTAACCTCGATAAGAAATTAATCTAAGAGTCAAAGCTTAATCCTTTCGAAATTAATACTCATAAATTCTACTCAAAATCCCACACAACAACTTGGGATTAAAATCGTCAAATAACCTTTAACCTTGACAGGGATCGCTCAACAACTTGGCCAATTTAATTCCAACTCCTTAACTATACTTAACCACCAAATTATAAAATTATTCCCTTTCAAAATTTCCAAATTCTTTCTCCAACCATTCAACAATCTCAACTCATCACTAAAAAAAATATGACAACAAGTTCTCAACCCAAGATTAAAATCTTAACAGCCTTAGAACCACATCCAACATCAAAACTCCAAAGAAACTCACTATCCAAACAACCTTAAATCTAACACAAAATTCATAGATTAAATCTAACAATTTCTATACCTGCAACAACAACCAAATTCAAGTAGAAATGTCCGGAAAAATCAAACAAGAACCAAGAATTAGACAGTTACTGTTCACGGTACTGTTCACAGTCTCAAACACCTTCAAATCTTCCTCCACCGATCAAAATGAGCTGCAACAAGGTTAGGAACTAATACGCTATAAGTAAGCATATAATTTAACCCTATAAGATATCATCGTTAGTATACGGTAAATAGGGATCGTTCTAATCCGGGGATTGAGGATACACCTTTCATTTTAAAACAAATAAAGAATTAATGAAAATACAAAGTATAATATTTACCAAAAAATAAAACAAAGGATATATATACAAAATATGGGGGGTCTTAACAATCAGGGTTTCGAAAATTAAAATAAACAAAATAAAGAAAATACAAAAACACATATACAAGAAGGAAACGTAAGAAACAAAGATCAAAACCAACTCCATGTAAATTTGATTCAAACCCTATAATTGATCATCTAAGTCATGAGAAAGAATTGATCATGTGAAACATTTGAAGCAAACGATTTCCCATTTTTTGCTTTCCATCACTAATTAACCTACGTGAAAGCACAAAGATTAATCCTATCAAACATGCAATCAAATTCTAGAAAGCTAGATCATCAACACTTGTTTAACGCATGAAGAACATAAGAAAGGTTATCAATTCAAGTGTACAACTTAGTATGAAAAAGTTCATCTAATTGAAATCCTTTTCAATTAAAATCGGTTTTTGTCCAAAACCTTTACTACTTTTGATTCAAGTTCACAAAACAATTAGGTAAATCATGTTCTTAAATGTAGCAACAATTATGCATAAACCCTATATGTTTCGAACCACACAAGATAAACACATAAAAGATATCAATCACACAATTTTAATTGAACAATCTCACAAAAGCAACCAAGAATCACAATTATAAGAATATGAAATTTATTCAATCATAGAATTGGAAATTAAAATCTTGTTTCAAATGTTATGTTAACTAGAATAGAATCATACAAATTCAAACAAGGAAAACCGAAAGAGGTTACAAGGTTGAAGGTCGAATTACACAGTGAATGGAGATGGTGATGAAGGACTCGAATTGATGAACTCTGAATCTTGAAAGCAATCTTCAAAGCTCATGGCTTCAAGGTGGATTATGGAGGCGATGCCCACTACTTCTTCTTCCTTCTTCCTCCCTTGCTAAAAATTGCAGAAACTGAACTAGAGAATGGAGGAGGAGAGGATGTTATGGAGAGAGTATCTCTGAAAATTCTCCAATGTACAAGGTATGGAGGACGTCAAGAATGAGGAGTATATATATAGGGGACGGCAAGGTGTTGCCCTAGCTTCTTGATTCTTCTTTTATTTTCCAGAGAATTAAATTAATAATTCCACATAGCTTCCACCAATGAGAATTCACCAAGTAAGCTTTAGTGTATCTTCCAACCAATCACAAAACTCCAAAATAAGTCTAAATTCCTTAAATATATATCCTTGCCGAAATTATATAAGGATTTTCTGATTTTCTTCATCAATTTCGGCCAAAATTCCTTTAGGGAATTTAAGGATGCACCTAGACTTGTTTTGGACGTTTTTCTTCATGCGTGATACGCTCAAAGCAAGCGCATAATTTAACCCTGAAATAATCATTAGTAGTATAAGCAAATAGGGATCGTTCTATTCCGGGGATTGAGGTTACACCTGTCATTGTAGGACAATTAAACAATTAAAATCAAAACAAAGTAATATTCACAAAGTAATATTCACAAAGATATTCACAAGTATATACATTATTCACGAAATAAAGGGGGGATTTAGGTTTTGATTTTCGAAAACTAAAAAGAAAACATAAAAACAAAAACAAACGAATGGAATGAGAGAATAAAGATCAAAACCAAAACTATGATTAAAATCGATTCAAGTTCTAATATTGTTCATCTAAGTCATGCAAAAGGAGTTGATCATGTGAAACGTTAGAAAGCAAACAATTTCCCATATTTTACTTTTCAATGCTAATTAATCTAAGTGAAAGCACAAAGACTAATCCTATCAAACATGCATTCAAGCTCTAGAAAGCTAGACAATCACACATGATTAACGCATTAAACACCTAGAAAGGCTATCAACTCAAGTGTGCAACTTAGTATGAAAAAGTTCACCTAATTGCAATCCTCTTTGATTAAAACCGATTTTTGCGCAAAACCTTCACTACTTTTCGATTCAAGAACACAAAACCAAAAAGTTGATTCATGTTCTTAAATTCTAGCACCATTCATATTAGAACCCTAAAAGTTTCGAACCATTTAAGATTAAAATACAAAAGATATCTATTAAGCAATTTTAATCAAACAATCACACAAAAGCAACTAAGAATCACAATATAAGAATCGAAATATTCTCAATTAATCATAGAATTTCAGAATCAATAAATTGTTCAAACATATGTGTCAACTAATACAAAACCAACGAAATTCAAAGCAAAGGTTACAAAGGAGAATCGGATTACACCGTGGATGAAGATGAGATGAATTGGTGTTGTGGTTTCTTGAATCTCGAAAGCAAGCTTCAAGGATGGTGATGGATGAATGCTCACGGTTCTTCTTCTCCCTTGGCCTTGCTTGAACTCGTGGAGATGACTAGAGGATGGAGAGAAGGAGAGGAAAGCTCACAGCAAAAAGATTATTTTCTGAAATTTGTGGAGTGTCTAAAGTGTCTTGAACGTCACATATGGGAGAGTATATATAGGGGCACGGCAAACTTGGTCTCCAAGCCGTGTATTTCTTCTTTATTTCCCATGGAATTAATTCTGAAAATTCCACATAGTTTCCTACAATAATAGCTTGCCAAATAAGCCCTATGATGTGTTCCAACCAATCACAAAACTCCATTTTAATTCCCTAATATCTTGGCCGAAATTCCTTGAGATAATTTCTGATATTGTAGTTCAATTTCGGCCAAACTTCCTTTAGGGTTTCTAGGAATGAATCTAGACGTCTTTTGGGACTTTCTTGCTCTTCACACTTTTGTTTTCCTTAGAAGTCTCCCTTTTGCGTCATCTTTGCTAGGGTTTCACGTTCCTCCTTTATCTCATAGCTTTGGACGGCAAATCCCTAAGATAAGTCTCCAAATATATTTTCCTTCCATAAAAATTACCCTAGAAAATCTCCAACCTAAATCTTCTTTTAATTTCTGATTTTCACGCCATCTTCCTTGTTTATCTCTTGGCTTTGGACGACAAACATCTCTAGGGTTTCTTCATTGCGTCACAAACCCTAATTCCATGGGCCCATGTGGGCCTTGATCCATTTTGCCGAAAATCCACTTCAATCTTTGAGTTCTTGGGCCTTGTTGCTTCAACTTCAAGCCTTTTCTTCCTTTAACGCCAAAACACTTCATTTTTCCATTTCTTTTTCATGGGTGCGTTGGAAACTTGCTTGGTAAGCTCTCCTCCATTTCGTAGGGTTTCCTGGTTGGAGCAGGAAAGCTTATTTCTTCATTTCTGCTCAATTGTGTGGCCTTTTGTGTCTCATTTTTGCTCCCCTTAACGTTCGCGAGCTCCTCTTTCCATTTGTGAGTTCATTTCCACTTTTTAGATCCGAGGTCCTGAAAATAGAAACCGTTAATGAAAAATAGAAACTTTCCTAAAATGAAAAATGGAAACTTTCCTAAACTAAAATGGGAAACTTTCTAAAAATGAAAAATAGAAACTACAAAATAGAAACTTTCTACAGATAGGAACTTTCCCAATCAAAGAATGGAAACTTTCCCAAACAGGGATTTTAAAAGGAAATGGTGCAGAAAATGTAGGGAAAAACAGTTAAAACGTCGCATTAAAATGCTCCTATCAATGCGCACACTTCTTCTTTCCTTAAACTTCTCCCTATTTCTTCTCCCAATGTTTTTCTCTTGATATTTTCTGATTTTCACGTTTCTCTCTCTCTTTTCATGGCAATTACACACAAAATTAACTTCCCCAAAAATATTTCATTCCTTAAAAATCTCCCTAGAAAATCTGTTGGTGTAATCTTTTATTCTTCTCTTTATTTTCACGCCATATTTCTCTCTTCCTCTTAGGATTTCAAGGCAATAACTCTTAAGTCTCCAAAAATATCTCTTGGCATCACAAAGCCCTAGCTCATTTGGGCTTTTATCCATCTCTGCCGAAATCCAATGTCTCTTGAGAATTCCTAGGCCTTCTTGCGTCACCTCTGATAGGAGCATTTTAATGCAACGTTTTAAGTGTTATTTCCTCATATTTACTTAGTTATTCCTTTAGGAAAGTTTCTATTTTGTATTTTTAGGAAGTTTCCTGTTTTATTTTTAGAAAGTTTCTATTTTTCATTTTTAGAAAGTTTTCCCATTTTAATTTAGGAAAGTTGCCATTTTTTGTTTTAGGAAAGTTTCTATTTTTGGTAACAGTTTCTATTTTCAGGGCTTGGGAATAAATGATCTAAAATGAGCTCATAAATGGAAAGAGCAGCTAGCCAACATTGGAGGGAGACAAGATGAGATACAAAGGGTTGCATAAATGAGCTAAAATGAAGAAAATAAGTTTTCCTTTTTAAACCAGGAATACTGTTCAGAAGAGGAAACTTTGACAAAGCAGGACTCCTAAGCCAACCAAGAAGCATGATCGAAATAATGACGGGAAATGACGCTATGAGACCTTAAGGTTTGAAGATGACGCAAGAAGGCCCAAGATCCTTCTAGATTATTGTGGATTTCGGCAAAATTGATAAAAGCCCATATGATTTAGGGTTTGTGACGCACAAAGAGATATTTTTGAAGGATTTATGCAATTTGCCGTTAATTCTCAAGGGGGAATTAGAAGAAGATCACGTTGGAGATATTATTGGGAGAATAAATCAGTTTTTTGCTATGAAAATCAAGAGAAAATTAAAGGGATGACGTTAAATGACAGGACCCGGCCCAAGTTTCACCCTGAAACCCGGATACGAGCCTGCGGGGCCTACATTAGGTGAAATCCTCCCGAAAAAAAAAAAAATCGGCAGAACCTCCCCTAAAATGGACTACCCAAGGGTTTACAAAACCTGGACATGCTTTAAACTAAACTCACACTCATCGATACATTCCAATATTTACATTCCAAGCGTAAATATCACATTCAGGAAGTACGAATTCCACGTTAACCTCCAAAAGACAACATAATCACAAGCATTAACATTCTTCAAATTTAAAAGGGTTATCAGAGCAATTCTACATAACTAAGCCGATATGATACAAGGTAGGTTAAGTATTAACCTACAATCAAAACGGAAGAGCTGATTTCAAAGCCTCTCGTTCCGATCTTGACCAATCTGAAATCTGGGCATTTGAAAATGAAGGGCCCAGGGGAAAACATTTAAAAACCGTTAGAGTGAGTGGACAAAACTAAAATAAGTTATGAAACCAATCAGCTGAATGCTTCCCCATTTCTTATTAACAAAATCCATCATGCAGCGAGATTTATAAAATGTTTTCAATTCAAACCCTCTTGAAAATATCCTTGTTAAGAAAACTCATTTGACGACTAGAGAGGTCTGCTGTCTAGTCATCTCATGCCATCTGAAGGGGACTGCCGCCTAGATAACGCATCGGAGGGAACTGCCGACCGGATTTTGGAGGAGGTGATTAGAGGAGACTGCCGACTAACCACAGGTAGTCAGAAGGGACTGCCGACTAACCACAGGTAGTCAGAAGGGACTGCCAACTAACTACCTCATGTCACCTGTAAAGGACTGCCGACCAGGTGACTCACCGGAAGGGACTGCTGACCGGGTCGTAGTCTGGAAGGGACTGCCGACCAGACTATTACCTAGAAGGGACTGCCGACTAGGTAATGTACGCATGCGCCGAAAATAGTCTCCTTGCCAACACGTTTCTTAAACTTCCTTTCTTTCCACAAAAACCACGTTTACTCAAATAATATTCCATTATAAATTTAATACTGTGCTACATGCATTATTTAAAAAAAAATAAAAGTCCACTCACTGGTGAGTCTCGCAGCTAACTCTGCTGCCTGCCCGTGTCCTCCTCGCTCGGGGGATCAATACGCCCTGTAGCAAATGGACATGATATAATTAACCTCGATAAGAAATTAATCTAAGATTCAAAGCTTAATCCTTTCGAAATTAATACTCATAAATTCTACTAAAAATCCCTCACAACAACTTGGGATTAAAATCGTCAAATAACTTTTAACCTTCACAAGGATCACTCAACAACTTGGCCAATTTAATTCCAACTCCTTAACTATACTTAACCACCAAATTATAAAATTATTCCCTTTCAAAATTTCCAAATTCTTTCTCCAACCTCTCAACAATCTCAACTCATCACTAAAAAAATATGACAACAAGTTCTCAACCCAAGATTAAAATCTTAACGCCTTTAGAACCACATCCAACATCAAAACTTCAAGGAAACTCACTATCCAAACGACATTAAATCTAACACAAAATTCATAGATTAAATCTAACAGTTTCTATACCTGCAACAACAACCAAATTCAAGTAGAAATGTCCAAAAAAATCAAACAAGAACTCAAGCATTCGACAGTTACTGTTCACAGTCTCAAACAGCTTCAAATCTTCCTCCACCGATCAAAACGAGCTGCAACAAGGTTAGGAACACGTTCAGCACTTCCCCAACAACCAAAATCCCCAAAGAATCTGGCCGGAAATCACCGGAAACGGGAGATCAAAGCAACCTCCAATTTTTCCCTTTTCTTCAACTCCCTCACCGATATCTTCTCAAATCAAGGCTACCCAAGTCCAAAATCTTACCTTAGATGCAAGAGGAGGAAGAGAAGATCCTCTAATGGACGGTGGTGCGGCTGGTGGCGGTGGTTTCACGGGAAAAGACGTTATGGTTTTACAGAAAAGAAAAAGAAAAGAAGAAAAGAAGAAGAGGAAAAAGAAAGAAGGAAGAAGGAAAAGAGAGGGGGGGGGGGGGGGGTTGGAATCAGGTTTCCCGATTTCTCTCTCTTCCTTTTCTGTCTTTACTTCCTCCTTTCCACAATTAAAAACTCACCTTAAAAAAATAACCATGCTATGAATAGTAATTTCTATTTTTGGTCATAACTTTTCCGTAGAAACTCCGATTTAAACAAATTACGTGTCCACGAACTCGATTTTACGTATACTACGACATTCTCAAAGAAATTTCCTAATTTACAGGACTAAAGAAAAATTCACTTTTCGGTCAACCCCGGTAAAAAGTAACTAGTAAAAACTTTAAAGTACGGGGCATTACAATCTCCCCTCCTTATAAAATTTCGTCCTCGAAATTGTACCTGTCAAGGAAAAAGATGTGGATATTGTCGCCTCATTTGGTCCTCTGGCTCCCAAGTAGCTTCTTCAATCAGATGATTCCTCCATAGTACCTTAACCAAAGGTATAACCTTATTTCGGAGTACTTGCTCACGGCGATCAAGGATCTGTACTGGTTCTTCTTCATATGATAAATCTTCTCTAAGTGTAATGGGTTGGGCTGGTAATACATGTGAAGGATCGGCTATGTACTTGCGAAGCATGGATATGTGGAAAACATCATGTACCCCAGATAGTTGTGGAGGTAAAGCCAAGCGATAAGCGACAAGACCAATTCGTTCCACAATTTCATATGGACCAATATACCTTGGACTAAGTTTCCCACATTTACCAAACCTTACCACACCCTTCCAAGGGGATAACTTCAAAAATACCCAATCACCAACTTGGAATTTAAGATGCTTCCTGCGGTTATCCGCGTAACTCTTCTGTCTACTTTGAGCCGTCTTGAGTCTCTCTCTAATCACTTTAATTTTATCCGTTGTGATTTCAATAACTTCAGGACCAATAAGTTGTCTTTCTCCCACTTCATCCCAACACAAGGGGGTCCTACACTGTTTCCCATATAAAGCTTCGTAGGGAGCCATACCAATACTCGAGTGATAACTATTGTTATACGCAATCTCCATTAAGGCTAGGTGCTTATCCCAACTTCCTTTAAATTGTAGAGCACAAGCCCTCAACATATCTTCCAAAGTCTGAATAGTTCACTTAGATTGTCCATCAATTTGAGGGTGGAAAGCGGTGCTAAATTGTAATTCTGTTCCCATAAATTTGTGAACCTTCCTCCAAAACTTTGATGTGAAGCGAGCATCGCGATCGGAAGTAATGGACTCGGGCACACCATGAAGCTTCACAATCTCATCCACATACAGCTTTGCTAACTTGTCAATGCTAAAGTCTTTAACCGCCAGAAAATGTGCGGATTTGGTGAGTCGATCCACAATCACCCAAATACCATCATTTCCATCCTGGGTATGAGGTAACTTATAAATAAAGTCCGTAGTGAGATGCTCCCATTTCCATTCCGGAATTGGTAAGGGTTGTGACAAACCCGATGGTTTCTGCTTTTCTGCTTTCACTTGCTAGCACATAAGGCACCTACTCACAAAGGCTGCAATTTCTCTTTTCATGTTCGGCCACCAGTAATATTCCTTGAGAGTCCGGTACATTTTTGTACCACCGGGATGTAGAGCATATGCAATATTATGAGCTTCATTAAGTATTTCCAGTTTAAGCGCTTCAACGTTAAGAACACAAAGTCTATTTCCAAACATTAAAGTCCCATCTCTTCGAATAGAGAAATCAGGTTGCCAACCGCCACGAACACCTTCTTTAATCCACTCAATTCTTGGGTCAAAAGATTTTGCTTCCCTTATTTTATCAATGAACACTGGTCTCACATGAAAACTAGCCACCAGAGCACCCACCTCGTCAACCGATAACACAACCCCAGGAGACCTCAACTCTGACAATAGCGGTACTCGAGTGGCCCTCATATATGACAAAGTCACGGAGGGGTTCCTACTGAGTGCATCCGCCACCACATTCGCCTTACCGGGGTGGTACTCAATGGTACAATCATAGTCTTCAATCAATTCCATCCATCTTCGTGTCTTAAATTTAAATTTGGCTCTGTAAACACATACTTGAGGCTTTTATGGTCTGTGAAAATCTGGCATCTAGCTCCATACAGATAATGCCTCCACAACTTAAGAGCAAATACAATAGTTGCTAACTCTAAGTCATGTGTAGGGTAATTCAACTCATGTTGCTTCAACTATCTAGAAGCATAAGCAATCACATTACCATGCTACATTAAAACACAACCCAAGCCTTGTCTAGAGGCATCATTGTAAATTACATACTCCCCACTATCATCAGGCAAGGCTAGAATTGGAGCACTAGTCAAACGATTCTTAAGTTCCTGAAAGCTCCGCTCATAATTTTCAGACCAAATGAACCTAACGCCCTTTCTAGTTAACTTGGTAAGAGGAGCGGCGATTCTAGAAAAATTTTGCACATTGGTAGGTCTTTCCCAATTCAACGCCGCCTCAACTTTTTGTGGATCAACGCTAACACCTGCAGCTGAAATAACATGACCCAAGAATGTCACATGTTCAAGCCAAAACTCACACTTACTAAATTTAGCATACAATTGGTGTATCCTCAGAGTCTCCAACACAATACTCAAATGCTCAGCATGTAACTCTTCACTCTTAGAGTAAACCAAAATGTCATCAATGAACACGATCACAAAGCGGTCAAGGTACGGGCAAAACACCCTGTTCATGAGATCCATAAAAGCAGCAGGTGCATTTATCAACCCAAAAGGCATAACAAGGAACTCATAGTGACCGTAACGTGATCGAAAAGCAGTTTTGGCTACATCTTCCTCCTTAATCCGTAACTGATGATATCCAGATCTCAAATCAGTCTTTGAGAATACCTTAGCGCCCCTCAACTGATCAAACAAATCATCAATACGGGGCAAGGGATATTTATTCCTTACAGTAACCCTGTTCAGTTTTCGATAATCAATACAAAGCCTTAAGGTACCATCCTTCTTCTTTACAAACAACACAGGTGCACCCCAGGGAGATACACTAGGTCGTATAAATCCCTTATCAGTTAACTCCTGTAACTATATGTACAACTCCTTTAATTCCGCCGGTGCCATTCTAAACGGTGCTTGAGAGATGGGTGTTGTACCAAGAAGTAGATCAATGGTAAAGTCTATCTCTCGCACCGGAGGCAAACCACGCAATTCTTCTGGAAATACATCTGGATAGTCACCAACAATCGAAATTTGGCTAAGATCCATAACTTCTGCATCTGTATTCACCACATGTGCCAAATAAGCCTGGCAACCCTTACTCAACATCTTCTTAGCAGTTAAAGCTGAGATTATGCAAGATGGGAGAACCTCCCGTTCACCATAGAAGGTGACGATTGGCTTACCTGGACTCTGAAACAACACCGTACTACAAAAACAATCCACTAGGGCATGATGCATTCGCTGGAAATCCATCCCCAGGATTACATCAAACTCCACTAAATCAAATGGAATCAAATCTGCCTCTAAGCAAACTCCTTCTACAAACACTCCACAAAACCGATAAACCCATTCAATTATATGCATTTCTCCTGAAGGTCAAACAACATGCCATTCTCCAGGAAGAAGAGATGAGGGACATTAGCAAAGAAAGCAAACCTCCTAGACATAAAGGAATTAGAGGCTCCAGGATCAATCAAAATGAAAGCCGGTTGGCCAAAAACAAATAACGTACCCATGATGACGTTCGGTGCAGTGCGACCCTCCTGCTGGGTCATAGCATGAAGACGAGCCTGGTCACTGGACGCCCTCTCTGTCCTCGACTTGGCTAAGTGTTGCTCCGGCCTAACAAACTGCCACGAGAACCTGTACTAGCAGCACCCACAATGGTCTGACCCACAGTCTGATCAGATGTAGTAAGGACTCCCTAGGTCAACTGAGGGCAATCCCTCCAGTAGTGGCCCTACTGGCCACACTGGTAACGAGTCCCTGCACCTGCCTGACACTGGCCTGTATGGTGCCTACCACAAGTAGCACACAGGGGATAATCTCTCTGATCGGCTGTCTACTAGAAACCCCACTAAAACCAGCAGTGCTACCCGTAGACTACCTCTTACCAAACTGTCCAGGCCTCCTAAAGCGTCCCCTGAAGTGAGGTCGAGAGCTAGAATCTGAACTGCTCGGTCTATTGCCCGATGACGATGTAGAACCCGAACTAGATGCAATCCTGTTGGATGGTCCCTGGCAGGGACCACCTTGCTCCAAAGGTCGGGAACCATTTAGAACCCTAGCCTCACACCACATAGCAGCCTCCACAACTGATCTAAAGTCTGGGTAGTCGTGAGGTGCTAACCAATCCTGATAAATGGGTAGAAGACCATTAATAAACTTCTCAACCTTAATCTTTTCTATTGCAATCAACTCAGGTGCATACCGAGATAGAGAAATGAAACCCTCCTGATACTGCAACACCGTCATCTCTCCACCCTGCTTCAACTGTATAAACCTAACTCGCAGACAGTGCTAGGATGCCTGATTATAGTACTGATTAGAGAACTCAGTCTTGAACTCTTCCCAAGTCATGGTAGTTGGGTCAAAACCCATATTCCTGTGGCCCTGTCACCACAGCCACGCATCCCCGTCTAAGAGATCAATAGCCAAAGGAACCCTCCTAGCAGCTGGACAACCCAAGGACTCGAATACTCTCTCCATACGAGTAATCCAATCTCCTGCCACGGACTCCGTAGGAGCACTGGAAAAAGTATACGCCCCATGGCGTCTGGCACGCTCCACCGTATAGTCAGTACTAGGATTAGGGAGTGCCACTGTAAAACGCTCAAGAAAACGCTCCACGGTCCGTAACAACCCACGAGGGACATGCTCATCATTATCCTCACCAGTGGGTGAAGGATCCCTACCAGCACGAGATCTGCATCCGCGTCTCATTCCACCTGAAATTCCCATGATTTAGTTACACCAGAGGTATTTACACTAACAACAATCATCTTACACACTTGATATGTACACCAGCACCGAAGAGTAAATGATGGGGAACCGCTGTAGTCGGGCCATCACTCGAAAGGTACTGAATACAATCAAGTATGTAAGAAAACTATAACAAGATATCGGCCATAGAATCTAGAAACCTAGTGCTCTGATACCAACTGACAAGATCCGGTCCAAGTTTCACCCTGAAACCAGGATACGAGCCTGCGGGGCCCACGTTAGGTGAAATCCTCCCGAAAAAAAAAAATCGGCAGAACCTCTCCTAAAATGGACTACCCAAGGGTTTACAAAACCTGGACATGCTTTGAACTAAACTCACACTCATAGATACATTCCAATATTTACATTCCAAGCGTAAATAACACATTCAGGAAGTACAAATTCCACGTTAACCTCCAAAAGACAACATAATCTCAAGCAATAACATTCTTCAAATTTAAAAGGGTTATCAGAGCAATTCTACATAATTAAGCCGATATGACACAAGGTAGGTTAAGTATTAACCTACAATCAAAACAGAAGCGCTGATTTCAAAGCCTCTCGTTCCTGGACGCGATCTCGGCCAATTAGAAATCTGGGCATTTGAAATCGAAGGGCCCAGGGGAAAACATTTAAAAACCGTTAGAGTGAGTGGACAAAACTAAAATAAGTTATGAAACCAATTAGCTGAAAGCTTCCCCATTTCTTATTAACAAAATCCGTCATGTAGCGAGATTTATAAAACGTTTCCAATTCAAACCCTCTTGAAAATATCCTTGTTAAGAAAACTCATTTGACTACTAGAGAGGTCTGCTGTCTAGTCATCTCATGCATTCTGAAGGGGACTGCCGCCCAGATAACGCATCGGAGGGGACTGCCGACCGGATTTAGGAGGTGGTGATTAGAGGGGACTGCCGACTAACCACAGGTAGTCAGAAGGGACTGCCGACTAACTACCTCATGTCACCTGTAAAGGACTGCCGACCAGGTTACTCACCGGAAGGGACTGCCGACCAGACTATTACCTAGAAGGGACTGCCGACTAAGTAACATACGCATGCGCCGAAAATAGCCTCCTTGCCAACTCGTTTCTTAAACTTCCTTTCTTTCCACGAAAACCACGTTTACTCAAATAATATTCCATTATAAATTTAATACTGTGCTGCATGCATTATTTAAAAAAAAAAAAAAAAGTCCACTCACTCGAGGGATCAATATGTCCTGTAGCAAATGGACATGATATAATTAACCTCGATAAGAAATTAATCTAAGATTCAAAGCTTAATCCTTTGGAAATTAATACTCATAAATTCTACTCAAAATCCCACACAACAACTTGGGATTAAAATCGCCAACTAACCTTTAAACTTCACAAGGATCGCTCAACAACTTGGCCAATTTAATTCCAACTCCTTAACTATACTTAACCACCAAATTATAAAATTATTCCTTTCAAAATTTCAAAATTCTTTCTCCAACCTCTCAACAATCTCAACTCATCACTAAAAAAATATGACAACAAGTTCTCAACCCAAGATTAAAATCTTAACACCCTTAGAACCACATCCAACATCAAAACTCCAAGGAAACTCACCATCCAAACGACCTTAAATCTAACACAAAATTCATAGATTAAATCTAAAAGTTTCTATACCTGCAACAACAACCAAATTCAAGTAGAAATGTCCAGAAAAATCAAACAAGAACCCAAGAATTCGATAGTTACTGTTCACAGTCTCAAACACCTTCAAATCTTCCTCCACCGATCAAAACGAGCTGCAACAAGGTTAGGAACACGTTCAGCACTTCCCCAACAACCAAAATCCCCAAAGAATCTGGCTGGAAATCGCCGGAAACCGGAGATCAAAGCAACCTCCAATTTTTCCCTTTTCTTGAACTCCCTCACCGATTTCTTCTCGAATCAAGGCTACCCAAGTCAAAACTCTTACCTTAGATGCAAGAGGAGGAAGAGAAGATCCTCTAATGGCCAGTGGTGCGGCCGGTGGCGGTGGTTTTACAGGAAAAGACGTTCCGGTTTTGCAGAAAAGAAAAAGAACAGAAGAAATGAAGAAGAGGAAAAAGAAAGAAGGAAGAAGGAAAATGGGGGGGGGGGGGGGGGGTTGGAATCGGGTTTCCCGATTTCTCTCTCTTCCTTTTCTGTTTTTACTTCCTCCTTTCCACAATTAAAAACTCACCTTAAAAAAATAACCATGCTATGAATAGTAATTTCTATTTTTGGTCATAACTTTTCCGTAGAAACTCCGATTTAAACAAATTACGTGTCCACGAACTCGATTTTACGTATACTACGACATTCTCAAAGAAATTTCCTAATTTACAGGACTAAAGAAAAATTCACTTTTCGGTCAACCACGGTAAAAAGTAACTAGTAAAAACTTTAAGGTACGGGGCATTACATTAAAGGTGGAGAGATTTAAGGAAGAAAAGGTTCAAAAACAAGTCCAGATTCATTCCTACGTTCCCTAAGGGAATTTTGGCTGAAATTAAAGAGAAAAGTCGGAATATGTTCATGGAAATTCGGCACTATTCACTAGAGAATTATTTTGGAGAGTTTTGATTGGTTGGACAACACAATAGGGTTTACATGGCAATTTTTGATTGGTTGAAGTTATGTGGCATTTTCGGATAATTCCTTGGAAAATAATAGAAGATTCATGAAGACTTGGAGACCAAGGCCAATGTCCCCTATATAAACCCCCCTATGCTTGACGTTTTCTACACACATTCTCCATTCAGAAAATACTCCCATAACGTCAAAGCTCTCTTTCCACTCTCGAGTTTCAAGTTCTGCGTTTCCAAGCAAGGAGAGGAAGAAGAAGAAGGAGCCGTGAGCCCTAGCCTCCTTCATCCACCTTGAAGACTTGCTACCAAGATTCAATATCCAACGTTCAAGCTCTCCATCTCCATCTCCCCTCACGGTGTAATTCATTTTTTTTCCTTGTAATCTTCTGATTTCCTTGTTTGAATTCGTATGAATTTGTTTCTAGTTAACAATAACGTTTAGGGCAAAGTTTAACCCAATTCTATGTTTAAATAAAGTTTTCAAATTCTATGCTTTTGATTCTAAGTTGCTTATGTGAGTTTGTTCAATTGAATTTGCTTTACAGAAAACTTTTATATGTTTATGTTCTTTGATGACCAACTTACGATTTATGCATGTAATTGGTGCTAGATTTAAGTTAACGATTCACCTAAAAGTTTTGTGAACTTAAATCAAAAGTTGTAAAGGCTTTGGACAAAGGTCGAATTCAATTGAAGAGGATTGCAAATAGGTGAACTTATTCATACTAGGTTTTGCACTTAAGTTGATAACCTTTCTCTATGCTTCTTGCGTTGAACATGTTTTGATTAGCTAGCTTTCTAGACTTTGATTGCATGTTTAATAGGATTGATCTAGGTGCTTTCACTTAGGTTAATTAGTAAAGAAAAGTAGAATATGGGAAATCATTTGCTTCAAATGTTTCATATGATCAACTTCTTTCTCATGACTTAGATGATCAATTATAGGGTTTGAATCAAATTTACATGGAATTGGTTTTGATCTTTGTTTCTTACGTTTCCTTGTTGTATATGTGTTTTTGTATTTTCTTTATTTTGTTTATTTTAATTTTCGAAACCCTAATTGTTAAGACCCCCCCTTATTTTGTATTTTGTATATATCCTTTGTTTTATTTTTTTGTAAATATTATACTTTGTATTTTTATTAATTATTTAATTGTTTTAAAATGACAGGTGTACCCTCAATCCCCGGATTAGAACGATCCCTATTTACCGCATACTAACGATAATATCTTATAGGGTTAAATTATATGCTTACTTGAGCATAACAATTTTTGGCGCCGTTGCTGGGGAATGAAAAATCACTTGTTAAATTGTGAATATTTGTTATGTTTATTGTGTTCGAAAATTTTACTTAATTTAATTACTTAGGATATTATTTATATTATTGAACATGAATTTTAATTGTAGGTGGTAAACTGAGAGGAATAGGTGAAGTGGCGTTTGTTAAGATTGGCCTAAACCCCTTATTGGTACCTAGTTCAGGTCCCTTAAGGTTGAGGGAGGCCTTTATTAACAGTTGTTGAACTGTCTTCACATTTATGACCTTTTTCATTTTAGTAAGTATAGCCTATGTGGAATGGTGTTTAGGAAGGGGACAACGATCATGACGGTTTTTGAATCCAAAAGTGCTTATAAATGGGCCTAAACCACTATGTGGGAGTAGCTGATGCTAAAATGGATTTTCTCTCTCGTGTTCGCCCTCCCCTACCTGATCATTTCAGTGAGGTTGCCCAAAGGTTGCTTAAGGGAATTTGTGTCTAGGCGACTATACTTGGGCCGCGCGTCCACTTGATTTACCGTATGGAATTAGATTTTATATCAACAATATTTATAACAAAAGAAAATGTTGTGATACACTAAGGTATATTGGATTCAACATAGTCTTGAAAAAGGATAGCTGTTTCAGTCCCATTGCACATCGAGACTCCCTATTTGATAAAAGCACTAAGTGCGATGATTTTCATGAGTATACGCTCCATTCTAGCCTTATTTTTCCCTTAGATTTGTGTTTTGAGTCATTAAAGTCATTTTGAGAGTCTTGTAGAGTGTTTGGAGTAAAATAGGCGGAAAATGAAAAATTTATGAAAAAATCCTAACGGGATTAGGATTCCTTACCGTCGATGTTTTGGCGGTCTTTACATTTTAATTCCCTTTATTTTCTTTAAAAAAATTCTGATATTCTCCACCTTTTTGTAGGAAATTTAAGACGTTTGACCAAGTAATGAAGAAGGGGAATAAAGGAGAAAAATGTTTCAATTGGGAAATTAAAGGAATTGCTCCATTGTGAGAGGGATTAAGGCCATAAGTACCCCATTATGAGAAATTAAAAGGACAAGAAATAAGAAACAGAAAATTAAAGAGAAGATGAAGAAAGCTATGCAATCCCATCCGTCCAAATAATGAAGGGTACGATCGACAAAAGCCAACCACTGCTCCCCTATAAATAGGCAACATCCAGAACAAAATGGGGATCACTTCCTTGCCTATCACTTCCTAGCCAGAAACTCTTCCGAAACTCTGCCCAATTCACTCCTCATTCCTCCATCACCTACAAGACCGTGACCACCATCCTTCCCGCAATCTACGAAGCTCTTAGGCGTTGAGTCAAAGACGCACCACCACCATCCATAGCAGAGACGAGCTCACCACCTTTTTGCCAAGCCGCTGAGGAAAGCTTCAAAGTGTAACTATGACTCTACTTTCAATTTTTGTTTCGGTTTTGTGTGTTTGGATTTGCGAGTTGTGTAATTGGAGACATGAAATGTTCAGAATATTTTTATTAATATTTTTGAGATTTTCAGTTTATTATTGAGTTAATTTCGAGAATTCTTTGATGATGCATGTTACAATCTAGTGCCCTTTTACGTGTTTAGGTAATTTTCAGAGTTAGGTTAATAAGTTCCCATGCTAGAATCACGCTAAGTGTTCTTGTTTGTTTGCTTAATTTGCCAAGAATAATTGTTATTTGTTAAGACGCTGAGTTAAACAAGTAATAATTAGTTCTAAAGTGGTAAAAACCATGTTTCAATGGTTAAATAATTCTGGAAATTATGTGTTAAATTCTATGTATAATGGTTAATTTGCATGTGTGAGTCGATTCGGGGGTTAGATAATACTACTGATTAAGAGAATTACACTGAGTGTTCTAAAAGATTAGTAGTATTGGGCATGGTAAGGACTCTTCCGATCCAAGCCCATATTAGAACGAATTAGATAAATGGATTGATCCGCTGAGGGTTTTCATTTGGGCTCTTATCTAGGCATTTAAGATAGGCACGTTTTTGTAGCATGTTGAAATGGATTTTCTGTTTCTACACTTATCAGGTTAGGGAAGTCGATCATTGTATATAGTTCTATTTATTTTGTTTTTATTTTATTTTAAGTAGATTAGTAACCAAATCCCATACCCCCCATATTATTCTTTTATTTGTTAATTGACCTTTTTGTGTAGGTGTACCCTACAATCCCCGAACTGAACGATCCCTGCTTTTCCTATACTAACAACTACATTTTGCAGGGTTAAATTGTGAGGCTATTTCAGCCTCATCAATTTTTGGCGTCGTTGCCGGGGATTGTTAAAATCCCTAGCGCTTAAAGTGTCATCCATTTTGTTGTTTATATACAGAGTGCATACTAAATTTTTGTACTACACTTGTGGAATGGTGACAAATTGCAATTTATGTTTGGCCATGGTATAATTGTGATTTAGTTTAAGTTTTGTGAGTGTTACAAGATTACGCATGTCTTTTATAATTGTTATACAATTTGTAGAAGTTGTTTTTTTTAAGCCTGTTGTAAATTGTATGTGTTTCACTTAGATTAATATTCTTAGGTTGTTATAAATTTACTTAAATACTTAATTATTGTAAGTGTGTAAAATCGTATGAGTAGACAAAGGCCCTTTTGTTAATATTGCCCTTAACCCTTCATTAGTACCTTGCTAAGGTCTCTTGAGGTTGAGGGCGGTCTTTATTAGCACTTGGAGAACGGTCTAACACATAAGTTAATTTCCCAGCTGAGTAAGGGGCATACAGATGGTGTCTTAGATTGGGACCCTGGGTGATGGGTTCAATTGGATCTCAGAGATACTATAGAATGAGCCTAAACCACTATGTGGGAGTACCCGATAGGGGCCTAAACCTCAATGAGGGAGTAGCCTCCGTAGTATCACCAAAATGAGTCCTCCCTCTCACTTACCTCTTAATCTGGCCATCCAGCCTTCTGAAACAAAGGAAAGAAACTTATGTCTAGGTGACTATCCCTATATCGTATCTCACCAATAGTAGTGGTTTCTATTGGGCTCGACTTACAACTTGGGATCAATTGAGATATTAACTATGTATATAACAAACTCAAAAAAAAAAAATGTAATGTGACATGCTTAAGATATATTGGATTAAACATGACCTTGTGGCGGGTAGTTGTTCTATAGTCCCATTACACAAACGAGGTCCTCTGTTCCAGTACCTAAGTATGTGAATGTAAATGTAACTTAGAAAGTTAAGGAAAGGCATAATATTTGTATTCTGAGCCTTGTATATGTTACTAACACTTGATTTGGTCTTAAAGGTCCATGAATGTCCACTGTCTCTAATAAGACTAAGGAGCTCTCGGAAAAACTGGAACGTGCTAAGCAAAGGGCAAACCTCACCTTTTCAGACCGCCCTCCTCTAAAAAGGAGGGACTCTGAGGACTCTAGCTACTCAGGTTATAACTCTTCAAGATCAACCGAGGAGATCAACAAACCTGACCATTCTGAAGAAGGAGAAGAACAAGTCTTTAAAGAGGAAGAAGAGGAGGTCACTGAAGAGGACGTTACGGACATAGAAGAGGAAGAGCACGCCCCTGTTGAGCGAGTACAGGCACCAATGGCCGAGACTATTAGGCAACTATGTAATCCTACAGGTGGGGTTGCGGCACCCTTATGCATTGCCTATCCAGAACCAGGAGAGGGGCTTAATGATGATTTTGAGTTAAAAAGTGGGTTTTTGCATCTCCTACCCAAGTTTCATGGGATGAATAGTGAAGACACTAGCAAGCATCTCAAGGTGTTCGAGTTTGTTTGTGGGAGTATGTGCCCTAAAAGAGCTGATATCAATATCTTGAAGATGAAGGCATTCCCCTTTACTTTGGTGGACAAGGCCAAGACTTGGCTATTTGAGCTGCCTGCTGGGAGTATCAACACTTGGGATAGGATGAAGGGCGAGTTCCTTACGAAGTACTTTCCTGCCTCAAAGGTCACTATTTTGAGGAAGCAGATTAGTGGAATCACGCAAGGACATGAGGAGAATTTCTGCAATTATTGGGACAGGTTTAAGAGCCTTATAGCATCATGCTAACCATGGGATGAGTGAGGGGTCCCTCCTTACCTATTTTTATGAAGGTCTCACTGCTAATGAGCGTGGTTTGTTAGATGCTGCTGCTGGAGGGTCCTTTATGGATAAGACACCTGATGAGGCCAAGGAGCTACTTACAAATCGTGCACTAAACTATCAACAATATGAGGGGGTGCTTTTCTCTCAAAGGAGGGTATATGAGGTGTCCACTAACTCTGCCCTTGAAGACAAGGTCAACAAGATATCTACTCTGCTGTCTCAAGTCTTAAACATTAATGGAGGAGGAGCAATGGCTGAAGTGTGTGGGATGTGCTCGACTCAAGGGCACCCCACTGATAAATGTCCCCAGCTTGCCTCTCCAGAATGATGGGAATCTGTTAATGCTTTCGGGTCTCAAGGAGGCCAAGGAGGTCCAAAGGTACAATTCCTAACTCTACTGGTTTAGTTAAGACTAACCCAGTTGTTTCTATACCTTTCCCGAGCAAGTTTACCAAGACAAAGAAAGATAAATCTGATCAATAAATCTTGGAAATCTTCAAGAAGGTTCAAGTGAACATGCCCCTGATTGAGTGCATCAAACAAGTGCCTAAGTACGCTAAGTTCTTGAAGGAGCTATGCACCATAAGGATGAAGACAAGAGAGAAGGAGGTGGTGAAAATGAGCGAGACCGTATCAGCAGTTATCCAGAGAAAACTACCCCCAAAGTTGAAGGACCCAGTGAGTTTTTCTGTTCCATGTTTCATTGGTGACACCAGGTTTGAAAATGTGATGTTAGACTTAGGGGCGTCCATAAATGTCATGCCTTATAATTTGTGTATGTCCCTAGGTCTAGGCCCTCTTCAAAGGGATAATGTTGTCATTCAACTTGCTGATAGGTCTAACAAATACCCTCAAGGGTATGTTGAGGATGTTCTTGTGCAGGTAAACCATCTGATATTCCCTGCAGATTTCTATGTTTTGGACATGGAGGAATCGCCCCTAAATACCACTCCATTACTTTTAGGACGTCCCTTTATAAGGACTGCAAGAACGAAGATCGACGTGTACAAAGGGACTCTCACCATGGAGTTTGATGGTGGCGTTATACGCTTCAGCATTCTTGAAGCCATGAGGTACCCTGTTTCTGATTTGAAACCTTGCTTTGCTATTGATGTAGTTGATTCACTCGCACAGGTATTCTCCAAAGCAATGGTTGAGGATGAATTAGCTCTGACCCTAGAGGAGGGGGTCGGATATGATGCAAATGGGGATCCTATCCCTAAGGTTGAGTGGGATGTTGCGGAGCCCAGAGTGATTAAGACTGTGGCCTCACTCGAGGCTCAGCCTGTAAAGAGGTCCATTTCCTATTTCTCAATTCCGGTTTCTACTAATAAAATGTTACCCTCTATGGTTCAGGCACCCAAGTTGGAATTAAAGGTACTCCCTGAACATTTGAAGTACGCGTACCTAGGAGAAAATGAGACCCTCCCAGTGATCATATCATCAACGCTGGATGTAGAGCAAGAAAGGAAGTTGGTGGACGTGTTGAAGAAGCATAAGATTGCCATTGGTTGGACTCTAGCAGATATCAAGGGAATCAGCCCAACCACATGTGTCCACCGGATCCTGTTAGAAGATGGAGCCATGTCCACAAGAGAAGCCCAAAGATGTCTACATCCTCCCATGATGAAAGTGGTCCAAGATGAGGTGATCAAGTTGCTCGATTGTGGGGTAATCTACCCATTTCTGATAGTAAGTGGGTCTCTCCAGTGCAAGTGGTGCCCAAGAAGTCTGGGATGACTGTAGTAAAGAACGATGATAATGAGCTAGTGCCCTAAAGATTAGTGACAGGTCATAGGGTATGTATCGACTACCGAAAGTTGAATGCCACAACGAGGAAGGATCATATGCCCTTGCCTTTTATTGACCAGATGTTGGAGCGCTTAGCGGGCCATTCCTACTATTGCTTCTTGGACGGATATAGTGGATACAACCAGATTTGCATAGCCCATGAGGATCAGGAGAAGACGACCTTCACGTGCCCTTTTGGGACCTTCGCTTATAGGCGCATGCCCTTTGAATTGTGCAATGCACCAGGTACTTTTCAAAGATGTATGCTGTCCATTTTCTCAGAATACATTGAAAATATTATTGAAGTCTTTATGGACGACTTTAGTGTCTTTGGTAAAGATTTTGATACTTGTTTAGAGAATCTAGGATTGATACTGGAGAGGTGTGTAGAAACTAACCTTGTACTGAATTGGGAGAAGTGTCACTTCATGGTAACACAAGGAATAGTGTTAGGACATATAATATCTGCTTGGGGCATTGAGGTAGATAAGGCTAAGGTTCATCTTGTATGTCACTTACCCTCCCCCACAACTGTGAGGGAGGTACGCTCTTTTCTTGGCCATGCAGGATTTTACAGGAGGTTCATCAAAGACTTCTCCAAGGTGGAGAGACCTATGTGTGCCCTATTGTAGAAGGACGTGCCCTTTGTGTTCAATGAGGATTGCAAGAAGGCGTTTGAGAAGCTCAAGGAGTTGTTGACCACGGCCCCCATCATTTGCCCTCCAGATTGGAGTCTGCCCTTCGAGCTTACGTGTGATGCATCGGACTATGCTGTTGGAGCTGTGTTGGGCTAGAGGAAGGATAAGAAGCCCTATGCTATTTACTATGCTTCTCGGACCCTCAACAATGCTCAGCTCAACTACTCCACCACTGAAAAAGAACTCTTGGCTGTAGTCTTTACTTTAGATAAGTTTCGTTCTTATTTATTGCACTCTAAAGTAATTGTTTACTCTGACCATGCAGCCTTGAGATATCAGATGATCAAGAAAGAGGCCAAGCCCAGATTAATTCGATGGATCTTGTTGCTTCAGGAGTTTGATCTAGAGATCAAGGACAAGAAGGGCAGTGAGAATGTGGTGGCGAACCATTTGAGCAGGATAGTTCATGAGGAGGATGCCCAGCCCCTACATGAAACTTTCCCAGATGAGCAGCTCTTTGGGATAGAGGTTAGTGTGCCCTGGTATGCTGATATAGTTAACTATTTAGTCACTAGGACATTTTCTGATACACTTTCCAAAGCTAGTAAGGATAAATTGAAGAAAATGGCTAGGCACTTTATTTGGGATGAGCCCTATTTATGGAAACATTGTAGTGACCAAGTCATTAGGAGATGTGTCCCAGAGTCTGAGCATAGGTCAATTCTGTCATTTTGCCATAGTGAAGCATGTGGAGGCCACTTTGGGCCTCGTAGAACGGCCTTGAAGGTCTTAGATTGTGGATTTTATTGGCCTACTATCTTCAAGAATGCAAACTTGTTCTGTATTTCTTGTGATAGGTGCCAACGGACTGGTAATCTTGGCCCAAAAGATCAAATGCCCATGAACCCAATAATAAATGTAGAAATTTTTTATGTTTAGGGCATTGACTTTATGGGCCCATTTCCTTCATCTACTGGCTGTTTATATATACTACTAGCTGTGGACTATGTATCAAAGTGGGTGGAAGCAAAAGCCACCAAGACTAACGATTCAAAAGTGGTTGCAGGTTTCTTGAGAACTAACATATTTACCAGGTTTGGAGTGCCACGTGTGCTGATCAGTGATGGAGGTTCTCACTTTTGCAATCGTACAATCGAGGCTTTGCTAAAGAAGTATGGGGTAACCCATAAGGTGTCAACGCCCTACCACCCTCAGACCAGTGGCCAAGCGGAGGTGTCCAACAGGGAGATCAAGAGCATACTCGAGAAGACAGTGGGCCCAACAAGGAAGGATTGGAGCCAGAGATTGGATGATGCATTGTGGGCCTACAGTACGGCCTACAAGGCGCCTATTGGGATGTCTCCCTTTTGGTTGGCCTATGGAAAAGCATGCCACCTTCCAGTGGAGCTGCACAAGGCTTGGTGGGCTGTCCAGATGTTCAACATGGATTATGATGAAGCCGGCCTACATAGGAAGCTACAGCTAAATGAGCTTGAGGAGATAAGGAATGAGGCCTACGATGCTTCATGGATCTACAAGGAGAAGACAAAGGCCTACCATGACAAAATGATCCGCGGAAAAAGCTTCCAAGTGGGCCAGAAAGTTCTGTTATTCCATTCCAAACTTAAGCTATTCCCAGGTAAACTTCGTTCTCGTTGGATTGGCCCATTTATTGTGACTAATGTGTTTTCTCATGGTGCTGTAGAGATCAAGAGTGAGAAGACAGGGAAGGAGTTCAAGGTTAATGGGCATCGTCTCAAGCCCTACTATGAGTCCTTTGTGGAGCACACATTGGAAGACATACCCCTCCATGAGGCACCCCAAGACGTGTGAACAAGGAGGAGAGTCCAGACTGATGGACTATAAATATTAAGCGCGGCGTGGGAGGCAACCCATTTCAACCGAAGCTGTGGAGGAGCCATCAACGAGAGTTTGACATTTCTATCCCTTCACTTACTTAGATTGAATTGTATCTGTGTCTTTGTTTGTTTGTTTGTTTGTTTTACCCTTTTCTTATTTCCGTAGCCCCCCATATTTAGGGTCTATATACCATTTTATCTCCTACATTGAGGACAATGTAGATTCTAAGTGTGGGGTGGCTTACACTTTTATTTTAGAATATTTTCAATTTTCAGTTTAAAAAAAAAAAATTTTAAAAAATTTCGTTGGTTTTATAGAGTTTTTGTTTGTTTGAGTCTTAGGATGTTCCTAACGTCTAGGATGAACATGTCTCTGAATTCATGGCTGAAGGTTTTCACGATCGAAATAGGACTTAATTGAATTCTTTGGTTAATCAATATTGAGATACTTGTATGAAGATTTGAGATAGGATTGTAACTTGGTTCATTAAGCATGCTAGGATTAAGTCTGATTCATTTGACCCTAAGTGAGCTGTTGAGCTGAAATACTTTCTTTTTCGAGTGCTTAATTGATAAATTTAGAATTTCATGGTTGTATTTGCAAAACCTCATCATTGTTTGAAAATCCAATGATCATGTGCCATAGATTTTAATGGACTAGAGAGTACTAGAACTTGACTTTTCTGACGGTCAAAACTTGTATGCCATAATATACCCTGATCTTGGATAGGATAGAAGGCATTAGGGAAATCACCATAGCCAAACAAGCATGTGTCCCCAATTGTGCCCGTCGTGGGACTCCTTAGAATGAACCCATTTGAGCCTACGTTGAAAACCTTTGTTTCATCACCCTCACTACCCTACCATGAGCTTAGTACAGGATATCTCTACCCTTGTGCTAGGGACTTAGTAGAGCATGACATAGTGTGTAGGGGTGACGATGAAAGACAAGTGTGGGGTGGGGAAAACCCAAGAGAGAGAAAAAAAAAAAAAGAGATTGCAGTGAAAAAAAAATGAAAATGAAAGAAAATGAAAAAGGAAAGAAAGAAATACGGCAAAAGAGAAGAAAAATTGAAAAAAAAAAATCTCTTGGGAAATTGTTAAAGTGTGGTTCTGGACTTTCATATTTGAAGGCTCAAAGTTGAAAATTAGGCCTTTGTCCATTTCCATGGTTAAAGTGAAGCTCGGGGCCAAAACAATGATAATTGGCCTACAAAAATGGTGACATAATAAGATCGTCCCTATATGCTCTGCTAGGTCCTTAGGATTTTTTGTATCCTAAATCTTCTTTTCAAAAAACCTAGCTTAGCCCCATTACAACCCGTTACAAGTCCTTACTTGATCCTTGAGATGGGCAGCTTTGGTTAGTGGAGTCAGGTACAAAGTTGAGCTTATGGTTTATGTCCATTTGTGCACTTAGTCATTTCTTGAGGTTGTTAAAAAAAAATTCACAAAATGCTTTTGTTGATGAAATATGCAAGCTGTTTTTACAATTTGTTCTCTTGCATATACTTGAGCGTGAAGCTTTTAAGCATAGCCATTTCTGAGAGAAAAATCGAGAGTATGCCTTGTGAGTTTGGATTGGACTTGTTCGAAACATGCTATCATTCACTGTATAACCTAAGTTCTCCATATCTTGCTTCGTCATATGGGTGTCACATGTTTATTAACCTTGGAATTATCTATGTGATTTTGATTAAGTTTAACGTGAAAGCCATGAGTTTGGAGTCTCTGAGACAACAGTTAGGGGCAGTAGAGTCACTTACTTGCTTTTTGTCGAGCCTTTGTTTTGTTTTGTATTTTATTTTGCTAAGGGACTAGCAAAAGCTAAGTGCGGGGTAGTTGATAAAAGCACAAAGTGCGACGATTTTCATGAGTATACGCTCCATTCTAGCCTTATTTCTCCCTTAGATTTGTGTTTTGAGTCATTAAAGTCATTTTGAGAGTCTTGTAGAGTGTTTGGAGTAAAATAGGTGGAAAATGAAAAATTTATGAAAAAATCCTAACGGGATCAGGATTCCTTACCGTCGATGTTTTTGCGGTCTTTACATTTTAATTCCCTTTATTTTCTCTAAAAAAATTATGATATTCTCCACCTTTTTGTAGGAAATTTAAGACGTTTGACCAAGTAATGAAGAAGGGGAATAAAAGAGAAAAATGTTTCAATTGGGAAATTAAAGGAATTGCCCCATTATTGAGAGGAATTAAGGCCATAATTACCCCATTATGAGAAATTAAAAGGACAAGAAATAAGAAATAGAAAATTAAAGAGAAGATGAAGAAAGCTATGCAATCTCATCTGTCCAAATGATGAAGGGTACGATCAACAAAAGCCAACCACTGCTCCCCTATATATAGACAACATCCAGAACAGAATAGGGATCACTTCCTTGCCTATCACTTCCTGGCCAAAAACTCTTCCGAGACTCTGCCCAATTCACTCCTCAATCCTCCATCACCTACAAGACCGTGACCACCATCCATCCAGCAATCTACGAAGCTCTTAGGCGTTGAGTCAAAGACGCACCACCACCATAGCAGAGACGAGTTCACCACCTTGTTGCCAAGCCGCTGAGGAAAGCTTCAAAGTGTAACTATGACTCTACTTTCAATTTTTATTTCGGTTTTGTGTGTTTGGATTTGCGAGTTGTGTAATTGGAGACATGAAATGTTCAGAATATTTTTATTAATATTTTTGAGATTTTCAGTTTATTATTGAGTTAATTTCGAGAATTCTTTGATGATGCATGTTACAATCTTGTGCCCTTTTACGTGTTTAGGTCATTTTTAGAGTTAGGTTAATAAGTTCCCATGCTAGAATCACGCTGAGTGTTCTTGTTTGTTTGCTTAATTTGCCAAGAATAATTGTTATTTGTTAAGACGCTGAGTTAAACAAGTAATAATTAGTTCTAAAGTGGTAAAAACCATGTTTCAATGGTTAAATAATTCTGGAAATTATGTGTTAAATTCTATGTGTAATGGTTAATTTGCATGTGTGAGTCGATTCGGGGGTTAGATAATACTACTGATTAAGAGAATTACACTGAGTGTTCTAAAAGATTAGTAGTATTGGGCATGGTAAGGACTCTTCCGATCCAAGCCCATATTAGAACGAATTAGATAAATGGATTGATCCGCTGAGGGTTTTCATTTGGGCTCTTATCTAGGCATTTAAGATGGGCACGTTTTTGTAGCATGTTGAAATGGATTTTCTGTTTCTACACTTAGTAATTTCCGAGTGGTATTGGTCTAGGTTAGGGAAGTCGATCATTGTATATAGTTTTATTTATTTTGATTTTATTTTATTTTAAGTAGATTAGTAACCAAATCCCATATCCCCCATTTTATTCTTTTATTTGTTGATTGACCTTTTTGTGTAGGTGTACCCTACAATCCCTGGACTAAACAATCCCTGCTTATCCTATACTAACAACTACATTTTGCAGGGTTAAATTGTGAGGCTATTTCAGCCTCATCACTATTCCCGTACCTATGTGTTCTAATAAATTGAACTTTTGACTTAAAAAAAAAAAAACACTTGTAAAAATACTTTTCACTTTTTATACTCACTTGTGTACATAACTTGTGTCTTATGTACTTGATAATATTACTTGTTTTTTTTTGGTAACTCATAGTTATTTGTTTATACTTTGTATTTCTTTGTTAATTATAGTCACTAATTTTCTTTAATGGAGGTACTGTCTGGCTGAAAGACGTTAAATACAAGCGCTGCTTGGGAGGCAACCCAATTCAGAAGTAGCTGTGAAGGAGTCTACAAACGCAGATTTGCTTTCACTTTCCCAATCTCTTTTATTTTTTCAATTTTTTTTCTCTTTTGCATTTATTTTAAGATTTTTTTTTTCATAAATGTCTTTTATATATGCTTATTTGTTTCATTGCATGCTTATAATTGATTACATTGAGGACAATACAATATTTAAGTGTGGGGAAAGGGATTTATATTTTTGTCTTTTATTTTGAGTCCTATCTATTGGGAAAAAAATGGAAAAATGTCAAAAATCAAAAAAATTGAAAAATGTCAAAGAAAAAAAATTTGTTTTTATTTTTGAGTCATAGGATGCCTTTCAATTATCTAGGATGAGCTTATATCTCTAAAATTATGCCTAAAAGAGGATCACAATATTGAAATGATTTCAAATGGTATTCTTTGGTTAATTGAGATATATGAAAAATGTATGCATGTGTAGTGGATATGGATTTCGTGACCGTGGTACAGAATATGTGCATGGTAAGATGAGTTGTGATTCACAAAAGCCATGTGAGATATTGAGCCCATGTCCCTTTTTCTTGGAGCGAAAAAAAATACTCTTATTTTCTTGGAGCGAAAAAAAAAATACTCTTATTTTCTTGGCGATGATTCTGTTGATCTCATTATTCTTTCATCTTGATTGGTTGCATGCCATAGATTAATTTAATGGACTATAAAATGTTAGAATTATACTTGTTGAGACGTTTATCAATACATGGTCTCAGGAAAGGATAAAAGCAACTTAGGATTTTATCACCATAGCCAAATAAAATCTGTGTCCATATTTGTGCCCGTCATGGGAACCCCCCCTAGTTAACCCTTTTGAGCCTACGTTAAGCCTTTTCTTTCATCACCCTCAAAATTCCTTAACCCTTAACCCTAGTATAGTTATATCCTTACCCTTTGTTCTAAAGACTTAGTGGAGCATATTTTTGAGACTTTACTTGGAGTTTTGGCGTCATGGAAGACTTTTGAAGATATGAAGAAGTTCAAGTGTGGGGGCAGGCTAGTCCATAAAAAAAAATTGTATGTATATGCCGTGTGAAAGAAAGAAAGAAAGAAAAAAAAAAGAAGAAGAAAATTACGGCAAAATAAAGAAAAGTGTGTTATTGTTTAAAGTTCTATGGATTTTAGTCCCCTATACTTAGTGGATTTGGAGTTTGCTTTGAAGTGAAGGCCCATTCAAGAAAAATTTGGCCTTTGTCCAATTCACAATGGAGCCTCTATGGATGCATGATGTTGAAGACATCGTGGATAGTCTCTCTACATCAACAAGTGCTCTACTAGGTTTTTAGGATACTTTGTGATTTTCCTATTCCTTCGTTTCTTTAAACCTTAAGACTTGGCCCCATTACAACCTTAATTATAAGACCTCTTTGATCCTTAAGATGGGACAACCTTTGATGTGGAGATGAGTTATGACTGTTGAACCTATGGCTTGGGTCCATTTGTGCATGTGATTGATATCTTTCATGAGATCTTTGAAAAAAAAATAATAATATATATGTGCTTTCGTTTCTTACATATGTGATACACTTGTCTATCTTTCACATATACTTGAGTGAATAAGCTTTTAAGCATGAGCATTGAATCTGAGAGAAGAAAGAGTGGATATACCAAGAGGATATGAATCATACTTGTCTGAAACATGCTGAGCTCTACCCCATCACCATTGTTACAACCAAGTCCTACTTGTGTATGTGTGAATTATATGTTTTAATTAACTCTCGAATGCCTAAACATTGATTCTTGGTTGAGTGCTAATCTTGGTGTTGTGAAAGTAAGAGATTGCTGAGACAAAAATGTTGAAGGGCAATAGAGTCATTGTATGTGTAGAGTCTTTAAATTTTAGTTGAGTCTTAGTTGAGTCTATGTGTGATTTTGCTAAGGGACTAGCAAAAGCTAAGTGTGGGGGAATTTGATAGGAGCATTTTAATGCGACGTCTTAAGTGTTATTTCCTCATATTTACTTAGTTATTGTTTTAGGAAAGTTTCTATTTTCTATTTTTAGGAAGTTTTCTGTTTTATTTTTGGAAAGTTTCTATTTGTCAATTTTAGAAAGTTTTCTCATTTTAATTCAGGAAAGTTGCCATTTCTTGTTTTAGAAAGTTTATATTTTTGGTAACAGTTTCTATTTTCAGGACTTGGGAATAACTAATCTGAAATGAGCCCATAAATGGAAAGAGGAGCTAGCCAACGTTGGAGGGAGACAAGATGAGATACAAAAGGTTGCATAGATGAGCTAAAATGAAGAAAAGAAGTTTTCCTGTTTCAACCAGGAATCCTGTTCGGAAGAGGAAACTTTGACAAAGCAAGACTCCTAAGCCAACCAAGAAGCATGATCGAAATAATGAAAGGAAATGACGCCAGGAGACCTTAAGGCTTGAAGATGACGCAAGAAGGCCCAAGATCCTTCTAGATTGTTGTGGATTTCGGCAAAATGGATAAAAACCCATATGATTTAGGGTTTGTGACGCACAAAGAGATATTTTTGGAGGATTTATGCATTTTGCCGTTAATTCTCAAGGGAGAATTATAAGAAGATCACGTTAGAGATATTATTTGGAGAATAAATCAGATTTTTGCCATAAAATTCAAGAGAAAATCAAGGGGATGACGTTAAAGGTAGTCCATGGAGAGATATAAGGAACAGAAGGTTCAAAAACAAGTCCAGATTCCTACATTCCCTAAAAGAATTTTGGCCGAAATTAAAGAGAAAAGTCAGAATATATTCATGGAAATTCGGCACTATTCACTAGGAAATTATTTTGGAGAGTTTTGATTGGTTGGACAACACAATAGGGTTTACATGGCATTTTTTGATAATTCCTCGGAAAATAATAGAAGATTCATGAAGACTTGGAGACCAAGGCCAACGTCCCCTATATAAACCCCCCCATGCTTGATGTTTTCTACACACATTCTCCATTCAGAAAATACTCCCATAACGTCAAAGCTCTCTTTCCACTCTTTAGTTTCAAGTTCTGCGTTTCCAAGCAAGGAGAGGAAAAAGAAGAAGGAGCCGTGAGCCCTAGCCTCCATCATCCACCTTGAAGACTTGCTTCCAAGATTCAAAATCCAACGTTCAAGCTCTCCATCTCCATCTCCCCTCACGGTGTAATTCATTTTTTTCTTTCTTGTAATCTTCTAATTTCCTTGTTTGAATTCGTATGAATTTGTTTCTAGTTAACAATAACGTTTAGGGCAAAGTTTAACCCAATTCTATGTTTAAATAAAGTTTTCAAATTCTCTGATTGTGATTCTAAGTTGCTTATGTGAGTTTGTTCGATTGAATTTGCTTTATAGAAAACTTTTATATGTTTATGTTCTTTGGTGGCCAACTTAGGATATATGCATGTAATTGGTGCTAGATTTAAGTTAACGATTCACCTAATAGTTTTGTGAACTTAAATCAAAAGTAGTAAAGGCTTTGGACAAAAGTCGAATTCAATTGAAGAGGATTGTAAATAGGTGAACTTATTCATACTAGGTTGTGCACTTAAGTTGATAACCTTTCTCTATGCTTCTTGGGCTGAACATGTTTTGATTAGCTAGCTTTCTAGACTTTGATTGCATGTTTAATAGGATTGATCTAGGTGCTTTCACTTAGGTTAATTAGTAAAGAAAAGTAAAATATGGGAAATCATTTGCTTCAAATGTTTCACATGATCAACTTCTTTCTCATGACTTAGATCATCAATTATAGGGTTTGAATCAAATTTATATGGAATTGGTTTTGATCTTTGTTTCTTACGTTTCCTTCTTGTATATGTGTTTTTAAATATTATACTTTGTATTTTTATTAATTATTTAATTGTTTTAAAATGACAGGTGTACCCTCAATCTCCGGATTAGAACGATCCTTATTTACCGTATACTAACGATGATATCTTATAGGGTTAAATTATATGCTTACTAAAGCATATCAACCTCCTTGCCATGTCATCTTCTAAGGTCTTCAAGAAGCTTCTCTCATGCCATGACACTTTATTATTTCGATCAAACTTCTTGGACGGCCTGGGAGCCATTTCCTTTCTTGGACAGGATTTCCTGGTTGAAGCAGGAAAACTTCTTTTCTTCATTTTTGCTCATTTGTGCAGCCCTTTGTATCTCATCTTGCCTCCCACCAACGTTGACTAGCTCCTCTATCCATTTATGAGCTCATTTCAGCTCATTTATTCCCAAGTCCTGAATATAGAAACTGTTACCAAAAATAGAAACCTTCCTAAAACAAGAAATGGCAACTTTCCTAAACTAAAATGGGAAAACATCCTAAAAATGAAAATAGAAACTTTCTACAAATAAAACAGGAAACTTACTAAAAATAGAAAATAGAAACTTTCCTAGTCCCTTAGCAAAATCACACAAAGACTCAACTAAAATTTAAAGACTCTACACATACAATGACTCTATTGCCCTTCAACATTTTTGTCTCAGCAATCTCTTACTTTCACAACACCAAGATTAGCACTCAACCAAGAATCAATGTTTAAGCATTCGAGAGTTAATTGAAATATATAATCCACACATACACAAGTACGACTTGGTTGTAACAATGGTGTTGGGGTGGAGTTCATCATGTTTCAGAAAAGTATGATTCATATCCTCACAAGGTACATCCACTCTTTCTTCTCTCAGATTCAGGGCTCCTGCTTAAAAGCTTATTCACTCAAGTATATGTGAAAGATAGACAAGTGTATCACATATGTAAGAAACGAAAGCACATATATATATATATATATTTTTTAAAAGATCTCATGAAAGATATCAATCACATGCACAAATGGACCCAAGCCATAGGTTCAACTATTGTAATTTATCTCCACATCAAAGGTTGTCTCATCTTAAGGATCAAGAAGGTCTTACAAAAGGTTGTAATGGGGCCAAGGCTCAAGATGTGAAGAAATGAAAGGTAAGGATTTAACAAAGTGTCATAAAAACCTAGCAGAGCTCTTGTAAATGTAGAGACTTCAAGAAATCCACCAAGGCATTGTAAAAACGTCATCACCCCATAGAGGCAACATAAAAGGTCTTAATGTCTTCATGTTGGGTCCAAACTTCACTCTAAACTTCCCTTGAACTCTCGTGAATTGGACAAAGACCAAATTTTTCAATAATGGGCCTTCAATTCAAAACAATCTCCAAACCAAGTATGGGGGACTAAAATCCATAACATATATTTTTTTCTTCCATTTTTCTTTTCTTTTTAGCTATACATATATTTTTTTTCTTTTTCTTTCTTTTCACGGCTTTCACATTATTTTTCTTTTCATGGACAAGTCTACCCCCACACTTGAACTTTCACCTCTTCTCAATCTTCATTCTTACGCCAAATCCATGTAGTAAGTCTTCAAAAGATAGCTCTACCAAGTTTTTAGAACAAAGGGTAAGGTTGTAACTATACTAAGGTTCAAGGTTACAGATTTTAAGGGTGATGAAAGAAAAGGCTTAATGTAGGCTCAAAGGGGTTTATTTAGGGGGGTCCCACGACGGGCACAAATGGGGACACAAGAGCGAATTCTAGCATTCTCTAATCCATTAAATTAATCTACGGCATGTAACCAATCAAGATGAAAGAATAATGAGATCAACAAAATCATCGCCAAGAAAATAAGAGAATATTTCATTTATCATTAATCACTCCAAGAAAAAGGGACATGGGCTCAAATATCTCACATGGGCTTTAATGAATCAAAACTCATCCTAACATGCTCATATTCTGTACCAAGGTCACGAAGTCTATATCCACTACAGATGCACATGCTTTTCATATATCACAATTAACCAAAGAATACTGTTTTAAAATCATCTCAATATTGTGATCCTCTTTTAGCCATAATTTCAGAGATATAAGCTCATCTTAGACAGTTGAAAGGGTATCCTAAGACTCAAAACAAACATAAAAGCAACGAAAATTTTTAATTTTTTTGACATTTTTCGATTTTTTTGTATTTTTCAATATATATGACTCAAGACAAAAGTATAAATCTATTCCCCCACACTTAAATATTGCATTGTCCTCAATGTAATCAATTATAATCATGCAATGAACAATTAAGCATATAGGGATGGAATTTACAAAAAGACATGCTAAAACAAAAGAAAAGAGAAAAATAAAAGAAGTAGGGAAGAAGAAAGCAAATATGCATTTGTAGACTCCTCCACAGCTTCTTCTGAATTGGGTTGCCTCCCAAGCAGCGCTTAATGTTTATAGTCTTTCAGCCTAGACTTGTACTTCCTTTTATTCCTCGGTTGTGGGGCACTTTGGAGGGGTACAGCCTCCACTTCATGTTCCACAAATGCTTCATAATAGGGCTTCAGGCGATGGCCATTGACTTTGAACTCGTTGCCAGTTTGTTCACTCTTTATTTTCACAGCTCCATGGAAGAACACATTAGTAATAATGAAAGGCCCAATCCAACGAGAACGAAGCTTACCTGGGAAGTGTTTGAGACGAGAATGGAAAAGAAGAACTTTCTGGCCCACAACAAAAGTCTTTCCACGAATCATCTTATCATGGAAGGCTTTTGTTTTCTCCTTGTATATCCTTGCACTTTCGAATGCATCATTCCATATCTCCTCTAACTCTTGCAATTGTAGTTTCCTATGAAGCCCAGCTGCATCAAGATCCATGTTAAATTGCTTCACGGCCCACCAGGCTTTGTGCTCTAACTCCACAGGTAAATGGCATGGCCATACACAATGTGATATGGTGACATTCCAATGGGATTTTTGTATGCAGTTCTGTAGGCCCACAAAGCATCCTCTAAGCGTAGGGACCAATCCTTCCTAGTAGGGTTCACAGTCTTCTCCAATATCCTCTTGATCTCACGATTGGAGACCTCAGCCTGCCCACTTGTCTGGGGGTGATAAGGTGTAGAAACCTTATGTGTAACATCATATTTTCTCAACAAGGCCTCAATCGTTCGATTGCAGAAGTGAGATCCACCATCACTAATAAGGACTCTAGGCATTCCAAACCTACTAAAGATGTTAGACTTGATAAAATCTGCAACAACCTTAGAGTCATTAGTTCGAGTGGCCATTGCTTCCACCCATTTCGAAACATAGTCCACAGCAAGTAAGATATAGAGAAATCCAAAAGATGAAGGAAAGGGTCCCATGAAATCTATACCCCAGACATCAAATATTTCAACAGTTATGATATTAGACAATGGCATTTGATCTCTAGGACCTAGATTTCTGGTTCTTTGGCATCTATCACATGTTAAACAATAGGCATATGCATCCTTAAATAACGTTGGCCAAAAGAACCCAGACTCTAGCACCTTTAACGCAGTTTTCTTGGACCTAAAGTGACCCCCACATGCCTTAGAATGGCAAAAAGAAAGTATGGCATTTTGTTCATGTTCAGGTATGCACCTCCTAATCAATTGATCAGAGCAATATTTCCAAAGGTAAGGTTCGTCCCAAACATAATGTTTAATATTTTTCTTAAGCCTATCCCTATGAGCACGTGACATGGTATCTGGAATTTTCCTAGAAACAATGTAGTTTACAATATCTGCATACCATGGTTCACTTACCTGAGTCCAAAGAGTTGCTCATCTGGAAACGTCTCCACTAGAGGGAGGGGGTCCTCTGCATGCACTAAACGACTCAAGTGGTCAGCTACCACGTTTTCACTACCCTTTTTGTCCTTGATCTCCACATCAAATTCTTGTAGGAGTAGGACCCATCTGATAAGCCTTGGTTTCGCCTCTTTCTTGGTCATCAAGTACTTTAGAGCTGCATGGTCAGTATAGATAATGACTTTAGTACCAAGTAAGTAAGAACGAAATTTTTCAAGTGCAAATACCACTGTAAGTAACTCTTTTTCAGTAGTTGAATAATTCAGTTGTGCATCATTAAGAGTTCTTGAGGCGTAGTAGATAGCATAAGGTCTTTTGTCCTTCCTTTGCCCTAAAACAGCTCCAACTGCGTAGTTAGAGGCATCACACATCAATTCAAAGGGCAAGGACCAATCTGGAGGTAACATGATTGGGGCAGACGTCAAAAGCTCCTTAAGCTTATCAAAAGCTTCCTGACACTCCTTGTCAAAGGTAAAGGTCACATCCTTCTGGAGTAGTTGGCATAGAGGTTTTGATATCTTTGAAAAGTCCTTGATAAACCTCCTGTAGAACCCTGCATGACCAAGGAAAAAACGAACCTCTCGCACAGAAGTGGTAGAGGGTAAGTAACGCACAAGGTCTACCTTAGCTTTATCAACCTCTATACCCCTAGAAGAAACAATATGTCCTAAAACTATCCCTTGCCTAACGATAAAATGGCATTTTCCCAGTTTAGCACAAGGTTAGTTTCCATGCAACGTTTGAGAATTAATTCTAGATTATTAAGACAATCGTCAAAACTTTTTCCAAAAACAGAAAAATCATCCATGAATACCTCTATGATTTTCTCAATATAGTCTAAAAAGATACTTACCATACACCTTTGAAAGGTACCTGGTGCGTTGCAGAGTCCAAAAGGCATGCGACGATAGGCAAATGTCCCAAAAGGGCATGTGAACTTTGTCTTCTCTTGGTCCTCATTGGCTATGGCAATCTGATTGTAACTGGAGTAGCCATCCAGGAAGCAGTAGTAATCATGTCCAGCTAGTTGCTCAAGCATCTGGTCGATGAATGGAAGAGGAAACTGGTCTTTCCTTATGGTGGGATTGAGCTTCCTATAGTCAATACAAACTCTGTGGCCTGTAACTGTCCTCTGGGGCACCAGTTTGTTCTTAGCATTCTTCATAACAGTCACTCCAGACTTCTTGGGTATAACTTGAACTGGGGACACCCATTTAGAGTCTGAAATGGGGTAAATCACGCCACAATCTAGCAGTTTGATGACCTCCTTCTTCACAACTTCCATCATTGGAGGGTTGAGACGACGTTGGGCCTCTCTAGTGGGTTTGGACCCCTCCTCAAGAAGTATCCTATGGACGCAAGTTGTAGGGCTGATTCCCTTGATATCCGCCAATGTCCATCCTATGGCGGTCTTGTGTTGCTTCAGCATTTCCACCAACCTCTCTTCTTGTGAAACCGTAAGTGCAGAGGATACAATCACTGGTAAGGTCTCCTTGTCTCCTAAGTAGACATACTTCAAATGGTCTGGAAGAATTTTAAGCTCAAGTTCTGGGGCCTAGACCACTGAAGGTAGAGTCTTGTTAGAAGATAACTTAATGGAGAAGGCAGAAGTAGACTTACCTATGAAGGGTGATGGCTCAAGGAAGGACACGTTTTCAAAGATTTTGTCCTCATAAGTATCCCTAAGCATGTCCTCTTGAATGGTGGTGCCATTTTTAGTGTACCCTACTCCTTGTTCTAGTGTAGTGACTAAGGTATCCTCATTCATGATATCAAACATTTTCTGCGCAAGATCATCCAAGATATCAATAGAAAAGCAATGATGAACATCAAGAGGATACCTCATGGCTTCAAAGATGTTGAAGCCAATAATGTCACCATCAAATTCCATGGTGAGAGATCCTTCGTACACATCAATCTTTGTTCTAGCCGTCCTTAGGAAAGGGCGACCCAAAAGTAATGGCATAGAACTCACAGGAGAGTCCTCCATTTCCAGGACATAGAAGTCAGCTGGGAAGATAAGATGATTAACCTGCACAAGCACATCTTCCAACAAACCTCTAGGGTATGCATTGGACCTGTCAGCTAACTGAATGATAACATTATCAAATTTAAGTTCTCCTAGACCTAGGGTTTCATAAACGGAGTAGGGCATAACATTAACGGATGCCCCTAGGTCTAACATGGCATTATTAAATCTAGAATTACCAATAGTACATGGAATAGTGAAACTTCCAGGATCCTTACATTTGGGAGGAATTTTCCTCTGAATCAAGGCAGAGACGTTCTCACTTACCTTTACCACCTCCTTTTCTCGGTTTTTCCTCCTAATGGTGCAGAGCTCTTTTAGGAACTTGGCATACTTGGGGACTTGCTTGATGGCCTGTAGGAGGTGTAGGTTCACTTGTACCTTCTTGAAAGTTTCCAAGATGGCTTGGTCACTTTCGTCCTTCTTGGATTGGGCAAACCTGCGTGGGAAGGGCATACAAGAAGAAGAAGGGTTAGCAATAACTGAATTTGATAAGTTAGAATGGTTAACTTTATTTTCCGGATTTGCCTTTAATGGGGAGGACGTCCTTACTTCTACCCTGGACGTTGCAGGGTCCTTTTCAAGTCTCAACTTGGTGGGTTCATTCTCTTCTTCAGCTTCAATATCCACTTGAGCGTCTTTGATCTTTTAGGATGATCCATAAACACTCTTCCACTCCTAGTAGTCACAACAGATGCATTCTCCACATTACCTTTTGGATTGGGTATTGTGTTACTAGGAAGCTTCCCAGTCTCATGAATCTTTCCATTGAAATCCACAACTTGACCCATTTGCTTCTTGAGATCCGCAATGTCTTTTGTATGGTCTGTTGTCCTTGGATCAAAGCTTGTGTGGAATTTGTTAAGGCCCCAAACATCTTATCATAATTAGAGTTTGAACTTTTGGAGGCCTGAGGATGAGGTGCATAGGGTCTTTGAAAGGATGGCCCTTGAGGGCGTTGAAAACTTCCACCCAGAGGATTCTGAACATTATCATTGTTGGTCCACTTGAAGTTGGGGTGATCCCTCCACCTAGGGTTGTAGGTATTCGAATAAGGATCATACCTTGGACGTGGGGGACCCCCTTGATATCCACCTATAGCATTTAGAGACTCCCATCCTCCATTATCTATGAGTTGGGGGCATTGGTCAGTCACATGCCCTTGCATAGAACATACCCCACAAGCTTGCATTGGTCCTTTGGCGCTCACAACTTGGTTCATGAGAAGGGTTAGTTTGTTCAGCTTTTCCTCAATGGTGGAATTGGTACTTATGTCATGCACCCTTCGAGTTGTGAGTCCTACACCCTCATATTGTTGGGTGTTTTGAGCACGATTAGCAATGAGTTCCTTTCCAGCAGCTGGTGACTTATCCACAAAGGCTTCTCCAGCTGAAGCATCAAACATTTGCCTTTCCAAGGGCAAGAGTCCTTCGTAGAAGCATGTGAGTAGATTCTCATCCTTCATCTGATGTTGAGGACATTGGGCAATTAAGGACTTGAACCTCTCATAATATGCTGCATAGGATTCATCTGGGGCTTGCACAATTCCACTAATCTGCTTTCTGAGTGCGATGATCTTAGAAGCTGGGAAGTATTTCTCTAAGAAGGCCTTTATCATGGCGTCCCAAGATGTGATGTGTCCAGCAGGAAGCTCATATAGCCAATCTTTGGCTCTGTCAGCTAAAGAGAAAGGGAATGCCTTCAACTTTAGGATATTCTCATCAGCTCCTTGTGGTTGCATGGTGGTACACACAGTCTGGAACTCTCGGAGATGTTTGTTAGCGTCCTCCACACTAAGGCCATGGAACATTGGTAACCTATGCAACAATCCACTCTTAGGCTCAAAATCTGCAGTTCTTCCTTCAGCAGCTGTAGGTACACAATGCTCGAAGGGAGTCCTCCTTCGACCACTGATGAGGAAAGTTCCCTAATGGACTGATTTGTGTTTCCACCCATGTCTTCTTCCTCTTCTTGTTCTTCAGATGGTGGTGAAGGTGAAAGAGGTGGTGTGATCTGAGGTGAATTTGATGAAACCAAAGGTGAGGGTGTACGTGAAGGTGGTGAGGGTGTATGTGTAGGTGATGTGGACTCTTCAGAAGGAAAGATCCTCTTCCCTTGCTCGTTAAATGTATAGGCCTTGAATTTCAAAGGAGAGGGCCTTCTGTATTCAAGTTGTGGAGGATTCTGTAAACAAGCAAGTCTTTCTTCAATCTCTCGTGCACTAGGGATTTTAGAAGGCTCGGTCATTCATGGAAATCCTGAACACATTAAAAATTAAAGAAGTTAGTAAACTACACACTAAAACATATAAAATGTCACTATTCACCTTTTCTTTTTCTTTTTTTTCTTTTTTTTTACAAGAGTAATTAGACAAAATACACACAAAATTTTCACACAAAACTACAAGCAACAAACGTCAAATCTTTACAAGTAAGGGTGAGTCTCATAGTTACCAAACGCTTGAATCTCATTATGAACCTTTAACCAACGTTTAGACGTGCGGCCCAAGGGCTCTACCCTTAAAACTAGTCGTATGACTAACATTAAAGATAAAGTCCTTCACCTATTCTGTTTATAGTTAAAAACTCATAATAAAATCCTCACTCTTACCAACCATTAATTTTTCACGAAAATATGTACAATTGTTTCTTTGTTTTCTTTTATTTACAATTATTTTCAACACTTAGGTACGGGAACAAGGAATCTCGGTGTGCAATGGGGCTGAAACAGCTACTCTTTTCCAAGATTATGTTTAATCCAATATACCTTAGTGCGTCACAACATTTTATTTTGTTATAAATATCATTGATATCAAATATAATTCCAAGCGGTAAATCAAGTGGACGTGCGGCCCAAGTATAGTCGCCTAGACACAAATTCCCTTAAACATCATTTGCGCAACCTTACTGAAAATGGCCAGGTGGGGGAGGCCAACCACGAGAGGCAGAATCCATTTTGGCATGAGCTACTCCCACATAGTGGTTTAGGCCCATTTGTAAGCACTTCTCGATTCAAGAACCTGTCATGAACGTTATCCCCTTCCTAGACACCATTTCACACTTACTAAAATGAAAAAGGTCATAAGTGTGAAGACAGTTCAACAAATGTTAATAAAGGCCGCCCTCAACCTTAAGGGACCTGAGCTAGGTGCCAATAAGGGGTTTAGGCATTAACAAACGCGACTTCACCTATTCCTTTCAATTTACAACCTACAATTAAAATTCATGTTCAATAATATAAATAACATCCTAAGTAATTAATCTAAGTAAATTTTTTTCGAACAATATCTACATAACAAATATTCACAATTTAACAAGTGATTTTTCAATCCCCAGCAACGGCGCCAAAAATTAATACGCTAAAAGTAATCATATAATTAGACCCTATAAGATATCATCGTTAGTATACGGTAAATAGGGATCGTTCTAATCCGGAGATTGAGGGTACACCTGTCATTTTAAAACAATTAAAGAATTAATAAAAATACAAAGTATAATATTTACCAAAAAATAAAACAAAGGATATATACAAAATACAAAATATGGGGGGTCTTAACAAAAAGGGTTTCGAAAATTAAAATAAAAAAAATAAAGAAAATAAAAAACACATATACAAGAAGGAAACGTAAGAAACAAAGATCAAAACCACCTCCATGTAAATTTGATTCAAACCATATAATTGATCATCTAAGTCATGAGAAAGAATTGATCATGTGAAACATTTGAAGCAAACGATTTCCCATTTTTTACTTTCCATCACTAATTAACCTACGTGAAAGCACAGAGATTAATCCTATCAAACATGCAATCAAATTCTAGAAAGCTATCATCAACACATGTTTAACGCATGAAGAACATAAGAAAGGTTATCAATTCAAGTGTACAACTTAGTATGAAAAAGTTCATCTAATTGCAATCATTTTCAATTAAAATCGGTTTTGTCCAAAACCTTTACTACTTTTGATTCAAGTTCACAAAACAATTAGGTGAATCATGTTCTTAAATCTAGCAACAATTATGCATAAACCCTATATGTTTCGAACCACACAAGATAAACACATAAAAGATATCAATCACACAATTTTAATTGAACAATCTCACAAAACCAACCAAGAATCACAATTATAAGAATCTGAAATTTATTCAATCATAGAATTCGAAATTAAAATCTTATTTCAAATGTTATGTTAACTAGAACAGAACCATACAAATTCAAACAAGGAAAACCGAAAGAGGTTACAAGGTTGAAGGTCGAATTACACCGTGAATGGAGATGGTGATGAAGGACACGAATTGATGAACTCTGAATCTTAAAAGCAGTCTTCAAAGCTCACGACTTCAAGGTAGATTATGAAGGGGATGCTCACGGCTTCTTCTTCCTTCTTCCTCCCGTGCTTAAAATTACAGAAACTGAACTAGAGAATGGAGGAGGAGAGGATGTTATGGAGAGAGTATTTCTGAAAATTCTCCAATATAGAAGGTACGGAGGACGTCAAGAATGAGGAGTATATATATAGGGGACGGCAAGGTGTTACCCTAGCTTCTTGATTCTTCTTTTATTTTCTAGAGAATTAAATTAATAATTCCACATAGCTTCCACCAATGAGAATTCGCCAAGTAAGCTTTAGTGTGTCTTCCAACCAATCACAAAACTCCAAAATAAGTCTAAATTCCTTTAATATATATCCTTGCCGAAATTATATAAGGATTTTCTGATTTTCTTCATGAATTTCGGCCAAAATTCCTTTAGGGAATTTAGGGATGCACCTAGACTTGTTTTGGACGTTTTTCTTCATGCGCACACTTCTTCTTTCCTTAAACTTCTCCCTATTTCTTCTCCCAATGTTTTTCTCTTGATATTTTCTGATTTTCACATTTCTCTCTCTCTTTTCATGGCAATCACACACAAAATTAACTTCCCCAAGAATATTTCCTTCCTTAAAAATCTCCCTAGAAAATCTCTTGGTGTAATCTTTTATTCATCTCTTTATTTTTACGCCATCTTTCTCTCTTCCTCTTAGGATTTCACAGCAATAACTCTTAAGTCTCCAAAAATATCTCTTGGCATCACAAAACCCTATCTCATCTGGGTTTTTATCCATCTCTGCCGAAATCCAATGTCTCTTGAGAATTCTTGGGCCATCTTGTGTCACCTCCTTGCCATGTCATCTTCTAAGGTCTTCAAGAAGCTTCTCTCATGCCATGACACTTTATTATTTCAATTACACTTCTTGGACGGCCTAGGAACCATTTCCTTTCTTGGACAGGATTTCCTGGTTGAAACAGGAAAACTTCTTTTCTTCATTTCTGCTCATTTGTGCAGCCCTTTGTATCTCATCTTGCCTCCCTCCAACGTTGACTAGCTCCTCTCTCCATTTATGAGCTCATTTCAGCTCATTTATTCCTAGGTCCTGAAAATAGAAACTGTTACCAAAAATCTTTCCTACACAAAAACAGGAAACTTCCTAAAAATAGAAAATAGAAACTCTCCTAAAGGGATAACTAAGTAAATATGAGGAAATAACACTTATCAGGAACACGTTCAGCACTTCCCCAACAACCAAAACCCCCATAGAATCCGGCCGGAAATCGTCGGAAACCGGAGATCAAAGCAACCTCCGGTTTTCCCTTTTCTTGAACTCCCTCACCGATTTCTTCTCAAATCAAGGCTACCCAAGTTAGAAATCTTACCTTAGATGCAAGAGGAGGAAGAGAAGATCCTCTAATGGCCGGTGGTGGGGGCAGTGGCTGTGGTTTCACCGGAAAAGAGGTTCCGGTTTTGCAGAAAAGAAAAAGAAAAGAAGAAGAGGAAAAAGAAAGAAGGAAGAAGGAAAAAGGAGGGGGCTGGAATCGGGTTTCCCGATTTCTCTCTCTTCCTTTCTGTTTTTACTTCCTCCTTTCCACAATTAGAAACTCACCTTAAAAAAAATAACCATGCTATGAATAGTAATTTCTATTTTTGGTCATAACTTTTCTGTAGAAATTCCGATTTAAGCAAATTACGTGTCCACGAACTCGATTTTACATATACTACGACATTCTCAAAGAAATTTCCTAATATACCGGACTAAAGAAAAATTCACTTTTCGGTCAACCAAGGTAAAAAGTAACTAGTAAAAACTTTAAGGTACGGGGCATTATAAGCTCCCCTCCTTATAAAATTTTGTCCTCGAAATTGTACCTGTCAATTAAAAAGATGTGGATACTGTTGCCTCATTTGGTCCTCTGGCTCCCAAGTAGCTTCTTCAATCAGATGATTCCTCTATAGTACCTTAACGAAAGGTATAACCTTATTTCGGAGTACTTGCTCACCCTAAACCCTAAACTCTTCTGTCTACTTTGACCCGTCTTGAGTCTCTCTCTAATCACTTTAATTTTATCCGTTGTGATTTCAATAATTTCAGGACCAATAAGTTGTCTTTCTCCCACTTCATCCCAACAAAAAGGGGTCCTACACTGTTTCCCATATAAAGCTTCATAGGGAGCCATACCAATACTCGAGTGATAACTATTGTTATAAGCAAACTCCATTAAGGCCAGGTGCTTATCCCAACTTCCTTTAAATTGTAGAGCACAAGCCCTCAACATATCTTCCAAAGTCTGAATAGTTCGCTCAGATTGTCCATCAGTTTGAGGGTGGAAAGCGGTGCTAAATTGTAATTCTGTTCCCATAAATTTGTGAACCGTCTTCCAAAACTTTGATGTGAAGCGAGCATCGCGATCGGAAGTAATGGACTCGAGCACACCATGAAGCTTCACAATCTCATCCACATACAGCTTTGCTAACTTGTCAATGCTAAAAGTTTCTTTAACCGCCAAAAAATGCGCGGATTTGGTGAGTCGATCCACAATCACCCAAATACCATCATTTCCATCCTGGGTACGAGCTAACTTATAAATAAAGTCTGTAGTGAGATGTTCCCATTTCCATTCCGGAATTGGTAAGGATTGTAACAAACCCGATGGTTTCTGCCTTTCTGCTTTCACTTGCTGGCACACAAGGCACCTACTCAGAAAGGCTGCAATTTCTCTTTTCATGTTCGGCCACCAGTAATATTCCTCGAGAGTCCGGTACATTTTTGTACCACCGGGATGTAGAGCATACGCGGTATTATAAGCTTCATTAAGTATTTCCAGTTTAAGCGCTTCAACGTTAGGAACACAAAGTCTCTTTCCAAACATTAAAGTCCCATCTCTTCGAATAGAGAAATTAGGTTGCCGACCCCCGCCATGGACACCTTCTTTAATCCCTTCAATTCTTGGGTTAAGAGATTGTGCTTCCCTTATTTTATCAATGAACACTGGTCTCACATGAAAACTAACCACCAGAGCACCCACCTCGTCAACCGATAACACAACCCAGTAGACCTCAACTCTGACAATAGAGGTACTCGAGTGGCCCTCATATATGACAAAGTCACGGAGGGGTTCCTACAGAGTGCATCCGCCACCACATTCGCCTTACCGGGGTGGTACTCAATGGTACAATCATAGTCTTCAATCAATTCCATCCATCTTCGTTGCCTAAAATTTAAATTTGGCTGTGTAAACACATACTTAAGGGTTTTATGGTCTGTGAAAATCTGGCATCTAGCTCCATACAGATAATGCCTCCACAACTTAAGAGCAAATACAATAGCTGCTAACTCTAAGTCATGTGTAGGGTAATTCAACTCATGTGGCTTCAACTGTCTAGAAGCATAAGCAATCACATTACCATGCTGCATTAAAACACAACCCAAGCCTTGTCTAGAGGCATCACTGTAAATTACATACTCCCCACTATCATCAGGCAAGGCTAGAATTGGAGCACTAGTCAAACGATTCTTAAGTTCCTGAAAGCTTCACTCATAATTTTCAGACCAAATGAACCTGACGCCCTTTCTAGTTAACTTGGTAAGAGGAGCAGTGATTCTGGAAAATTTTTGCACAAAACGTCGATAATAACTAGCAAGACCCAAGAAAATACGAATTTCTGTCACATTGGTAGGTCTTTCCCGATTCAACACCGCCTCAACTTTTTGTGGATCAACGCTAACACCTGCAGCTGAAATAACATGACCCAAGAATGTCACATGGTCAAGCCAAAACTCACACTTACTAAATTTAGCATACAATTGGTGTATCCTCAGAGTATCCAACACAATACTCAAATGCTCAGCATGTAACTCTTCACTCTTAGAGTAAACCAAAATGTCATCAATGAACACGATCACAAAGCGGTCAAGGTACGGGCGAAACACCCTGTTCATGAGATCCATAAAAGCAGCAGGTGCATTTGTCAACCCAAAAGGCATAACAAGGAACTCATAGTGACCGTAACGTGATCGAAAAGCAGTTTTGGCTACATCTTCCTCCTTAATCCGTAACTGATGATATCCAGATCTCAAATCAATCTTTGAGAATACCTTAGCGCCCCTCAACTGATCAAACAAATCATCAATATGGGGCAAGGGATATTTATTCCTTATAGTAACCCTGTTCAGTTTTCGATAATCAATACAAAGCTTTAAGGTACCATCGTTCTTCTTTACAAACAACACAGGTGCACCCCAGGGAGATACACTAGGTCGTATAAATCCCTTATCAGTTAACTCCTGTAACTGTATGTACAACTCCTTTAATTCCGCCGGTGCCATTCTATACGGTGCTTGAGAGATGGGTGTTGTACCAGGAAGTAGATCAATGGTAAAGTCTATCTCTCGCACCGGAGGCAAACCAGGCAATTCATCTGGAAATACATCTGGATAGTTACGAACAATCAAAATTTGGCTAAGATCCATAACTTCTGCATTTGTATTCACCACATGTGCCAAATAAGCCTGGCAACCCTTACTCAACATCTTCTTAGCAGTTAAAGCTGAGATTATGCAAGATGGGAGAACCTCCCGTTCACCATAGAAGGTGACAATTGGCTTACCTGGACTCCGAAACAACACCGTACTACAAAAACAATCCACTAGGGCATGATGCATCCACAGGAAATCCATCCCCAGGATTACATCAAACTCCACTAAATCAAATGGAATCAAATCTGCCTCTAAGCAAACTCCTTCTACAAACACTCCACATAACCGATAAACCCATTCAATTCTATGCATTTCTCTTGAAGGTAAAACAAAATGCCATTCTCCAGGAAGAAGAGATGATGACACATTAGCAAAGAAAGCAAACCTCCTAGACATAAATGAATCAGAGGCTCCAAGATCAATCAAAATGAAAGCCGGATGGCCAAAAACAAATAACATACCTATGATGACGTTCGGTGCAGTGCGACCCTCCTACTGGGTCATAGCATGAAGACGAGCCTGGGTCACTGGACGCCCTCTCTGTCCTCGACCTGGCTGAGTGCTGATCCTGCCTAACAAACTGCCACGAGAACCTGTACTAGCAGCACCCACAGTGGTCTGACCCACAGTCTGATCAGATGTAGTAAGGACTCCCTGGGTCAACTAAGGGCAATCCCTCCTGTAGTGGTCCCACTGGCCACACTGGTAACAAGTCCCTGCACCTGCCTGACATTGGCCTGTATGGTCCTACCACAAATAGCACACAGGGGATAATCTCTCTGAATCGGCTGTCTACTAGAAACCCCACTGGAACTAGCAGTGCTACCCCTAGATTGCCTCCTACCAAACTGTTCAGGCCTCCTAAAGCGTCCCCTGAAGTGAGGTCGAGAGCTAGAATCTGAACTGCTCTGTCTATTGCCCGATGACGATGTAAAACCCGAACTAGATGTAATCCTCTTAGATGGTCCCTGGCTGGGACCACCATGCTCCAAAGGTCGAGAACCATCTAGAACCCTGGCCTCACACCGCATAGTAGCCGCCACAACTGATCTAAAGTCTGGGTAGTCGTGAGTTGCTAACCAATCTCGATAAATGGGTAGAAGACCACTAATAAACTTCTCAACCTTCATCTTTTCTATTGCAATCAACTCAAGTGTATACCGAGATAGAGAAATGAAATTCTCCTGATACTACAACACCATCATCTCTCCACCCTGCTTCAACTGTATGAACCTAACTCGCAGACGGTGTTGGGATGCCTGATTATAGTACTGATTAGAGAACTCAGTCTTGAACTCTTCCCAAGTCATGGTAGTTGGGTCGAAACCCATATTCCTGTGACCCTGCCACCACAGCCACGCATCCCCGTCTAAGAGATCAATAGCCAAAGGAACCCTCCTAGCAGCTGGACAACCCAAGGACTCGAATACTCTCTCCATACGAGTAATCTAATCTCCTGCCACGGACTCCGTAGGAGCACTGGAAAAAGTATACGCCCCATGGCATCTGGCACGCTCCACTATATAGTCAGTACTAGGATTGGGAAGTGCCGCTGCAAAATGCTCAAACAAATGCTCCACGGTCCGTAACAACCCACGAGGGACATGCTCATCATTACCCTCACCAGCGGATGAAGGATCCCTACCAGCACGAGATCTGCGTCCGGGTCTCATTCCACCTGAAATTCCCATGATTTAGTTACACCAGAGGTATTTACACTAACAACAATCATCTTACACACTTGATATGTACATCAGCATCGAAGAGTAAATGATGGGGAACCGTTGCAGTCGGGCCATCACTCGGAAGGTACTGAATACAATCAAGTATGTAAGAAAACTATAACAAGATATCGACCACAAAATCTTGAAACCTAGCTCTCTGATACCAACAAACAGGACCCGGCCCAAGTTTCACCTTAAAACCCGGATATGAGCCTACGGGGCCCACGTTAGGTGAAATCCTCCCAAAAAAAAATCGACAGAACCTCCCCTAAAATGGACTACCCAAGGGTTTACAAAACCTAGACATGCTTTAAACTAAACTCACACTTATAGATACATTCCAATATTTACATTCCAAGCGTAAATATCACATTCAGGAACTATGAATTCGACGTTAACCTCCAAAAGACAACATAATCTCAAGCATTAACATCCTTCAAATTTAAAAGGGTTATCAGAGCAATTCTACATAACTAAGCTGATATCATACAAGGTAGGTTAAGTATTAACCTACAATCAAAACGGAAGCGCAGATTTCAAAGCCTCTCGTTCCTGGACGCGATCTTGGCCAATCTGAAATCTGGGCATTTGAAAACGAAGGGCCCAGGGGAAAACATTTAAAACTCATTAGAGTGAGTGGACAAAACTAAATTAAGTTATGAAACCAATTAGTTGAATGCTTCCCCATTTCTTATTAACAAAATCCGTCATGCAGTGAGATTTATAAAACGTTTCCAATTCAAACCCTCTTGAAAATATCCTTGTTTCTTAAACTCATTTGACGACTAGAGAGGTCTGCTGTCTAGTCATCTCTTGTTATCAGACGGGAACTGCCGCCCAGATGAAGCATTGGAGAGGATTGCCGACCGGATTTAGGAGGCGGTAGTCAGAAGGGACTGCGACTAACTACCTCATGTTACCTGTAAGGGACTGGCAACCGAGACGTAGTCTAGAAGGGACTGCCGACCAGATTATTACCTAGAAGGGACTGCTCAATAGGTAACGTACGCATGTGCCGAAAATAGCCTCCTTGCCAACTCGTTTCTTAAAATTCCTTTCTTTCCACGAAAACCACGTTTACTCAAATAATATTCCATTATAAATTTAATACGGTGCTGCATGCATTATTTAAAGAAAATAAAAGTCCACTCACTCGTGAGTCTCATAGTTAACCCTGCTGCCAGCCTGTGTCCTCCTCGTTCTAGGGATCAATACATCCTGTAGCAAATGGGACAGGATATAATTAACCTCGATAAGAAATTAATCTAAGAGTCAAAGCTTAATCCTTTGGAAATTAATACTCATAAATTCTACTAAAAATACCACACAACAACTTGGGATTAAAATCATCAAATAACCTTTAACCTTCACAAGGATCGCTCAGCAACTTGGCCAATTTAATTCCAACTCCTTAACTATACTTAACCACCAAATTATAAAATTATTCCCTTTCAAAATTTCCAAATTCTTTCAACAATCTCAACTCATCACTAAAACAAATATGGCAACAAGTTCTCAACCAAAGATTAAAATCTTAACACCATTAGAACCACATCCAACATCAAAACTCCAAGGAAACTCACTATCCAAACAACCTTAAATCTAACACAAAATTCATAGATTAAATCTAACAGTTTCTATACCTGCAACAACAACCAAATTCAAGTAGAAATGTCCGGAAAAATCAAACAAGAACCCAAGAATTCGATAGTTACTATTCACGGTACTGTTCACAGTCTCAAACACCATCAAATCTTCCTCCACCGATCAAAATGAGCTGCAACAAGGTTAGGAACACGTTCAACACTTCCCCAACAACCAAAACCCCCAAAGAATCCGGCCGGAAATCGCCGGAAACCTCTGATTTTCCCTTTTCTTGAACTCCCTCACCAATTTCTTCTCAAATCAAGGCTACCCAAGTCAGAAATCTTACCTTAGATGCAAGAGGAGGAAGAGAAGATCCTCTAATGGCCGGTGGTGCAACCGGTGGCGGTGGTTTCACTGGAAAAGAGGTTCCGGTTTTGTAGAAAAGAAAAAGAAAAGAAGAAAAGGAAAAAGAAAGAAGGAAGAAGGAAAACGGGGGGGGGGGGGGGGGGGGGGCTGGAATCAGGTTTTCCGATTTCTCTCTTCCTTTTTTGTTTTAACTTCCTCCTTTCCATAATTAGAAACTCACCTTAAAAAAAAATAACCATGCTATGAATAGTAATTTCTATTTTCGGTCATAACTTTTCCGTAGAAACTCCGATTTAAACAAATTACGTGTCCACGAACTCGATTTTACATATACTACGACATTCTCAAAGAAATTTCCTAATTTACCGAACTGAAGAAAAAGTCACTTTTCGGTCAATCACGGTAAAAAGTAACTAGTAAAAAGTTTAAGGTACGGGGCATTACAAGTAAATCCCAACTTCATTTGGTTTGTCTTTTAATCAAATGGCTTCTAAATCATTAAATGCATTGTTCTTGTTCATTTCGAACAATTTGATCACTTTGTTTCTAGTTTGAGTTTTTGAACAGTGATTCCAAACCTCTTGCTTCTAATTCCTTTGATTTGGCGTGTGTTTTAGTGAAATGGCTTCTAAATCTTTAAATGCGTTGTTATGCTGATACTCAAAGCGCCATATGCTTTCTATTCATTTCAAACAATTTGATCACTTTGTTTCTAGTTTGAGTTTCCGAACAGTGATTCCAAACCTCTTGTTTCTAATTCCTTTGATTTGGATTGTCTTTTAGTCAATTGGCTTCTAAATCATTAAATGCGTTGTTCTAGGGAGATTCAAAATGCAAGATGCTTTCCTTTCATTTCAAATAATTTGATCACTTTTCTTCTAGTTTGAGTTTATGAATAGTGATTCCAAACCTCTTGCTTCTAATTCCTCTGATTTGGCTTGTCTTTTAGTGAAATGGTTTATAAATCTTTAAATGTGTTGCTTTTGTTCATTTTGAACAATTTGATCACTTTGTTTCCAGTTTGAGTTTATGAACAGTGATTCCAAACTTTTTGCTTCTAATTCCTCTCATTTGGCTTGTCTTTTAGTGAAATGGCTTCAAAATCTTAAAATACGTTGTTCTTGTGGGATTCAACGTGATAGGAGCATTTTAATGCGACGTTTTAAGTGTTATTTCCTCATATTTACTTAGTTATTCCTTTAAGAAAGTTTCTATTTTTAGTAATAGTTTCTATTTTCAGGTCCTTGGAATAAATGAGCTTAAATGAGCTCAGAAATGGAAAGAGAAGCTAGAGAAAGTTGGAGGGAATGAAGATAAGACACAAAGGGCTGCATAAAATAGCTAAAATGAAGAAAAGAAGTTTTCATGTTTAAACCAGGAATCCTGTTCGGAAGAGTAAACTTTGACAAAGCAAGACTCCTAAGCCAACCAAGAAGCATGATCGAAATAATGAAAGGAAATGACGCTAGGAGACCTCAAGGCTTGAAGATGACATAAGAAGGCCCAAGATCCTTCTAGTAAGGAAGATATTTTTTGGAATTATATCTTATTTTGTCGTGGGAAATCATGAAGATAACTTGAAAAATCAAGAAGAAATCAAGGAAAAACGTTGGAAATATTCTAGAGAGAGTTTCAAGGGATTGTGCAACAAGATAAGGCCCAAAACAAGTCTAGATTCGTTCCTAAATCCCCTCAATACTGTTACGTCCCGAACCTAGAATTTTCGATTTTTATTAATTTGACGGTAAATGTCAGTTACTCTTAATTTTTACTCCGTTATACGATTTTAGTGGCCCTAAAAGTTGACTTTTGTTCGGACCATGATTTGAGAAAATGTTCTTCATGAAAGTCGTAGAGGATGTTAAACCGAGAACATGCATACGTGGTTCGTAAAAATCGGAGTTAGTATGCGAAAGTTATAAGCGAAAAACTAAATTTACTATTCCCGGTTACTGTTCATAGTAAGTTCTTTAAATAGTAAGTTACTGTGGTAAGTTTCCAATTTTGGAAACTTACCCGGCCTCTGCTCTCTCTTCTCCCCCGACTCTTCCTCCTCCAGTTCGGCCGAATCTTCCTCCTCCAAGTTCCTTCGATTCCGACCGCCCCACGACGAAACCCAGACATCCCTAGGTTCGCCTCTTCCTCCTCGTCATGCCCATGGTCGCATTTCACTGTATCTAGACCGGAGGAGCTCGGAATTGAGCCATGAAGTTTACTGTAGCAGATTGGGTTTTTCGGCGATTTCCGGCGATTTCGGTCATCTCCGGCCACCAAACCGGTGTCGAAGGTTCGGTTTTCTTCACTGATCATTTCCCCTATGGCCTTGTGTCTCGATTTGCTATGTAGAAGTCGAATTGTTGAATTGAAATTCTAGGGTTCTTGAGAAATTTCTGGGATTTTGTACACCGATCGGATTCGACTGTTTTTAAGCATAATTTGGATGTGTTGTAGTTGAATAAAATGACCAGTGGGTAGAATTGATGTTGTGCATGAAATTTGGTGGCCATAGGAGGAGGTTAATTCCGGCGAGTAACCGCCACTGTGGGCGGCGCGTGAGGTGGTGTAGGGCACGTTTCTGACTGTCGTAATTTGGCTATTTAATCATTGGTATAATGCAGTTTCCATATTGGTGACTTCGAGTTAATTTCGTGAAGTGTAGATATGGTTTTCGTTATGGTGTGAAATTCATTGATTAATTCACGGATAATCTGTGTATCGGAATTCCTTAATCGGAAACTCAAAGTAAAGAAATGAAGTTAGAAAAGTGAAATTGGAGATTTTTAAGTAAATAATAACAATTGGGATATGGTTGTGTTTTTGGTGAATTTAATTTTTATCCGTCCTGTACTTATCGGTTTATGAACGTTACATTGTACAGGACGTGAGGAGGATTCTCACGAGGAGGGTTCGGATCGACGGCAAGCTTAGCCTTATACTGTGAGTGGACGTTTGATTTTAATTCATGCATGCAATTAAATCTTTTAAGTTACGAAATTATTTAAAGTATCTTTTATTTAATGAGCATATTATTCGATTTTTGATTATGAAATTATTTATGGTTCAAATTGCCGATTAGAAGTGGTTATGTTCCATTTCGAACTTTTTATTAGAAATAATCTTCGATAAGATTATTTCTGAAAATGAAAGTATCATTATTTATTAGTAGATTCGGGTTTTTCAAAAAATCTTCGGAAAGGGAAGATTTCTTCGAGATTATAAACTTACTTTATTTTAGTATATTGATTCATAATTTTGAATCATGTTGGCGTGCGGGGTCACGTCGTTGGACTAAGTTCCTTTCTTGTGAGACTTCGAGGAAATCTCACAAATTCTCGATTTTCATATGGTTTTTACCCACCATACCTGGGTCGATATACTTTATTGCTAGCTAGCCTATTGGTACTCCTCCCTACTTACTTTGTGTTAGTGGGTGAGTAGAGCCGAGCATGGGATGCTCTTGAGTGTGGGACACTCCGACCCGAGCCTTAGCGGCTCATTTTTTTTATTGTATGGTGATGACGTTTTTCCCCATACCTTTTAAATTATTTACTTATTTATTTATTCGTCCTACTAACAGAGTCGGTCGAATTTCCCTCAAGCCAGCGGGGCTGGATTAGTCATGAAAGTGATTTAAAATCTTTAGTTCCCTATTGCATGCATAAGAACGTTCTAAGCAATAAATGTGGGAAAGTGAGAAACATTTCTTTCTTAATTAAATATTTTTGTCCACTCACAACTAACGTTTTATTGCTTACTTTCCCCTGGGCCTTTCGGTTTCCTTTGCCCAGTTCGCAGTGTTGCTGTTCGGCGTAGGATCGAGGCTTAGCACCAGTCCTGCCACTTGCCTTGCGTAGGTTAATATTAACCTACCTCATGTAATATATTTGACTTTATCGTAGATCGCTCTGATAACCTTGAAAGGTTTAGTACTATTGTGTATTAATTTCATTGTCGGAGATGTGTTTTATTGTGGAGTTGAAGATTAGAACCCCCAGGCTGTATTGTATAAATTTTACTGCCTTTACGCTTGGTTTTTAGTTTAGTAACTTGTGGTGGTTGTGAAATATAGGATGACTGCATGTTGTTGGATCTTGAATTTGGAAAAATTTGTTTTTGTTGTTTTTCTTACAGGTTGGGTCGTCCACTTTTAAGGGAAGTTCTGTCGAATTTTTCTTAAAAGTGGGCCCCATAGAGTCCATCTTGAAAATTTGAGAGGATTTTCGGGATGGGTTCTGATAGTTGGTATCAGAGCTTTAGGTTTTCGGTTTGCTGTCACTTATACTATCTTATGTACTTGATGACATCTAGTATCTTCCGAGTGATGGCCCGACCGCGGCGGATCCCCATCATGTGCTCTTCGATGCTAGTATGTTCTCAGGTGTATAAGGTAGTTGTCCTGGTATCTTTACTATAAATTGTTTAATCTTCTTTTTAATCTCAGGTGCTATGCCTCCTAGACGCCGAAATCGCGGGGAGACTCCTCCCGCTCCAGGAGACGAGAATGCTTCCAGAGGATTAGCAGATGCCTTGGGACGTATTGTCCAACAGTTGACAGCAGCGCTTCCTGGCTCTAGGACTGATTTTACCATGGAGCGAGCAAAGAGACATGAAGCTTATAGTTTCTCCCATGCTCCCAATGCTATGGATGCCCAGAATTGGCTGAACAAGATGGAGAGAGTCTTTGCTCAGATTAATTGCCCAGAGGAACGAAAAGTGGGGTTGGCAGTAGACTTTCTTGACGGAGTGGCCTTTGATTGGTGGGACACGACTAGCAGAGATTTGGGGGACGTTGGTCCGATAACATGGGAACAGTTCAAGGAACATTTTAATAGGCGGTACTATGGCACAGCTATCCGTGACAGGATGAAGTATGAGTTTCTACATCTAGAGAAAGGGGACAGGTCGGTGACGGAGTTTGAACAGGGATTCACCCAGTTAGCCCAGTTTGTGCCAAATCTGATAAGTACTGAGGAGGAGCGGATTTACAGGTTCATTGAAGGTTTGGGGGTTGATTATCGTGTCCAGTTAACAGCCATACCCTTTTACACCTATCATGAGGCGGTTAACGCCGCTCTGAGACTGGAGACGATGTATCTATCGGGAGTTCGACCCCGAGACTTAGACAGTCTTAGCCAGGGCCCATCGAAGAGATCAGCTTCCACCTCCGGTTCAGGATCCTCAGTAGGCAGTGGACAGAGTAGTGGATCTAGTGCTGGATCTCGTTTTAGACTCGGGGGGCGCACCAGGAGATTCAATCGGGGACAGTTGGGTGGACGCCAGTTTGGACAGAGCAGGGCTAGTTCTAGCAGTCAGCACAGAACTCCAGCTAGTCAGCCAGCCCAGTATGGGCAATATCAGTCAGTGGGGTGCTTTGAGTGTGGACAGCAAGATCATTTTAAAAGGGACTGCCCCCTGTTGACCCAGAGAGTTGCATCTACCCCTTTTCAGGCGATAGGTCAGTCATCCACTGGTACTTCTACTAGTGGTAATGTTGCTTCTTCCAGCGGTATGCGCACCGGTGCAGTAGCTCGTGGGAGTTCCCTGCAGGGTAGAGGTCAGAGAGGACGTCCCACGACTCATGCAAGATTACATGCCATGACTCAGCAGGAGGGCCGCGATTCACCAAATGTTATCATCGGTATGTTATCTGTGTTTGGTCAACCTGCTTATACTTTAATTGATCCTGGTGCTTCGCATTCTTTTATGTCAAGTAGATTTGCATGTTTTGCAAATGTACCGCTGTCACCCCTTATGGGCAAGTGGTATGTATCTCTGCCTGCGGGAGCATCATTTAAGATAGAGTGGGTTTTTAAAGGTTGTAGCGTTTTGATTGATGATGTTGATTTGGAAGTTGATCTAATCCCTTTAGATCTTGTGGAATTCGATGTGATTTTGGGAATGGAGTTTTTAGCAACTCACCGGGCTAATGTTGATTGCTTTCGCAAGATTGTAGTATTTAGAAGTCCAGGGAAGCCGATAATTTTCTTTCAGGGTGATCGGAATGTTCTTCCTTCTTGCCTAATTTCAGCTTTAACGGCTGAAAAGCTTTTGAACAAGGGTTGTCAGGCTTACTTAGCTCACATGGTAGATACCAGCAGGGAGGAGTTAAGTATTGAGGAAATTTCCCGATATATTTCCAGATGAATTACCTGGCTTACCCCCTGTAAGAGAGATAGACTTTACTATCGATTTGATTCCGGGAACAACACCTATATCTCAAGCACCTTATCGGATGGCCCCTGCTGAATTAAAAGAATTGAAGACTCAGCTACAGGAATTAGTGGATAAAGGGTTCATTCAATCTAGTGTGTCTCCGTGGGGTGCCCCGGTTTTATTTGTTAAGAAGAAGGATGGCACTTTGAGATTGTGCATTGATTACAGAAAGTTGAATAAGGTTACGGTGAAGAATAATATCCTTTGCCGCGAATTGATGACTTGTTCGATCAGTTGAGGGGAGCTACAGTATTTTCTAAGATTGATTTAAGATCCGGGTATCATCAATTACGGATAAGGGAATCTGATATTCCTAAGACCGCCTTCCGATCACGATATGGTCACTACGAATTCAGAGTAACCAATGCTCCTGCAGCTTTTATGGATTTTATGAATCGAGTATTCCGTCCTTATCTGGATCGTTTTGTGATCGTATTTATTGATGATATTCTGGTCTACTCTAGAAATGATTCCCTGCATGTCAAGCATTTGAGGGTTGTGCTACAGACTTTGAGGGAAGCACAGTTGTACGCTAAGTTTAATAAATGTGAATTTTGGCTCAACAGTGTAGGGTTTCTGGGCCATATTGTTTCTGCAGAAGGCATTAGTGTGGACCCTCGGAAGGTAGAAGCAGTGTTAAATTGGGAGAGACCTACTACAGTGACGGAGATTCGTAGCTTCTTGGGCCTAGCAGGTGATAGGAGCATGAAATGTGACGTTATAAGTATCTAAACCCTATATTTTGCTAAGTTATTTCTTTTAACTTGATCAATATAACTTAGTTAGTGTTTTTCAGGTAAAATGGAGTCCCAAAGTCCAAAAATGGCTAAGGAAGCACATGTGGCGCAGAAATGGAAAGAAATGAAGAAATGGAAGTTTTCCCAGTTTGACTAGGAAAAGGAATCCCAGTTAGAGTAGGAATCTGAAGCTGACTTGGACTAGGAGTTCTACTTGGACAAGGAAACCCAATTCTACTCAGATAAAGAATACTAGTGTGATAAGGAGTCCCTGTTGGATAAGGATTACTCAAGAAAGTTCCGGAAGAGTGTAGAAGCATCTCGGAAAAGAAGTTTGTATTTGACTAGGAAACCTACTTGCATATGGAGTTCTACTCATACTAGGAGACCTGTGGAAGCTAGGAGAAGTCCTTGGAACATTCATGAAGCATCTAGAAGTCTCAAGAAGATCATGTGCCGTTCACACTTGGAGGAAGTCTCAAAGAATTCGGATTTCAAAGCAATGAGGAGTTTGGATTTCTAGTTGAGTTTGGATTGGATTTTCCGTGAGATTCTTGAAGGTTCTAGGGAGTTCTTGACGTTTCATTCTTCAACAAGGCGTGGAAGACATGTGAGAGGCATGTGATGTGAAGGAAATCCTAAATAGACAAGAGTTGTGCTTTGAAAGTCAAATCCATTACAGATTCGGAAATCTGCCTGTGCAGATCAGTCAACTTCAACGGAGTGTCAAAAACAGCTCAGAGCTCAGAAAATTATGATCTTTATATGGTTGGAAAGCTACAGATGTCTAGTTTGCAGAAATTGTTACAGCTTAGTGATATCTATTTTGTAGAAGAAGTTATGACCAATTTGGTACACGGAGGTCAAGTCTGCCGGGAAACTGTTTTGTCTCAAAGAAGTCCTAAATCAACAAGAACTTGGAGAAGTCAAGTAGGAACGAATTGGGAGTGCCTTGAGACGTTCTCCTATATATACCTAGTGTATTTGACGTCTCAGAGGTGACACATTCTTTCTCCACAATTTCGATTTCTCACTTGTTCTCTCTAAGTTTCAGTTTTTGCAATCTTCAAGGAGCATAGCCGTGACCATCCACCTTCCTAGCCGTGTTCATCACTTGTGCATCATCTTGGATCTGCTTTGGACCTTGGGACTTGATCAAGGGTTGTTCATACCATCATCTTCTCATGTTAATTTGCGGTTATGGCTTTCTTGTAGTTAGAATTTCTGCTTTGGAATTTCTGTTGTTTAAACCGAAACTATGATGTGACAAACCTATTTTTGGATTCAATTTAGATAGTTCTTTTCGTGTTTGATATGTTTATGTGTTCTTGATCTTTGTTAATTGCCGAATTGATAGAATGATGATCTGATTTTGTGCTTCAGTACATGTTAACGATTCACTTGGTCTGACAAACATAATAGGATGAATTGCATGTAACTTGCTAGTAATTAGGTTTGCTTTGTAAACTCTAATTCAGTATGTAGTGGAGGCTTGCTTTGAGTCGTAATTCAGATTATGCATGTGATGAATAGTTTTGACACGCTTGGATTTGCATGTTCATCAATTCTTTCTTGAACTTAATGATTTGAAAACGAATTTTCAACGTATGTGTGTATTCGGGTTTTCAAAATAAATTGATTTGGTGCTTTGCTATTTAGATTAACTTAAGAAAGAAAGTTAAAAGGGACATTGGTTGCTTTGATCTTTGTGTCTTGATTGATGGCGTTCTTGGTAATAAACAAGATTAAGGGATGCATGAATATGTTGTTCTTGAATTGTTCTTGATGAATTGTTTTCCAAAAATTCTTCTTTTCCCACCTATGTATATAAAACGATCTCTTTGCTTTTATTCTTTTATTTGTTTTCTGAAAATTTACATTTTAATCTTCAAAAACCCCTCTATCTTTATGTTTTCTTGTTCGTATATATTTGTAAATAATTAAATTTAACTTAGATTCTTAGGTAGCATGTTCATGAAAATAATAAAATAATAAAATAAAATAAATAAAATAAAATAAATGTTTTCAAAATTTTCGTGAATAGTGTCTCCGTGAATAGTAAATATGTGTTAGTGTTTTCTAGGAATTAATTTGGTGGTTTTTAGGGATTTTGTTTTGTGTTTTTTAGGAGTTGCTAAAATATAGGAATTCTTTTGGTGTTTTTTAGGAAAAGTAGTTAGAGTTAGTTTTGACTTAGGATTTCTTGTTTGACTTGGTTTAGACTTTGTATCCTTGTTGTTTATGGTTTTCTAATGTGATTATGACTTGTAAATTGTGTATAAATAAGATAGGATTTCCAAAACCTTTTCTAACTTGAATTCTCTCTTCCTTTCGAATTATGTGTTTATATATATACTTGTGATTTTCATTTCTCTCTCTCATTCTTTCTCTCTTACTTTCGTGTGATACATGTAAGTTCTTCTCTCTAACTCTTTGTTGTTCTAACTTTAAAGCATGCTTGTAATTGTAAACTTGTAAAGTGTTCTAATAATTTCGTAACTTGTAAATTCTTCTCTTTGATTTCTTTTTTTTCATTTCACATGTTTGTACCCTCAATCCCCGGTTTTGAACGATACCATATTTGCTCTATACTAATGATGATGTTTTTCAGGGTTTAAATTGGTATGTTATCTGTGTTTGGTCAACCTGCTTATACTTTAATTGATCCTGGTGCTTCACATTCTTTTATGTCAAGTAGATTTGCATGTTTTGCAAATGTACCGCTGTCGCCCCTTATGGGCGAGTGGTATGTATCTCTGCCTGCGGGAGCATCATTTATGATAGAGTGGGTTTTTAAAGGTTGTAGCGTTTTGATTGATGATGTTGATTTGGAAGTTGATCTAATCCCTTTAGATCTTGTGGAATTCGATGTGATTTTGGGAATGGAGTTTTTAGCAACTCACCAGGCTAATGTTGATTGCTTTCGCAAGATTGTAGTATTTAGAAGTCCAGGGAAGCCGATAATTTTCTTTCAGGGTGATCGGAATGTTCTTCCTTCTTGCCTAATTTCAGCTTTAACGACTGAAAAGCTTTTGAACAAGGGTTGTCAGGCTTACTTAGCTCACATGGTAGATACCAGCAGGGAGGAGTTGAGTATTGAGGAAATTTCCCGATGTATTTCCAGATGAATTACCTGGCTTACCCCCTGTAAGAGAGATAGACTTTACTATCGATTTGATTCCGGGAACAACACCTATATCTCAAGCACCTTATCGGATGGCCCCTGCTGAATTAAAAGAATTGAATACTCAGCTACAGGAATTAGTGGATAAAGGGTTCTTTCAATCTAGTGTGTCTCCGTGGGGTGCCCCGGTTTTATTTGTTAAGAAGAAGGATGGCACTTTGAGATTGTGCATTGATTACAGAAAGTTGAATAAGGTTACGGTGAAGAATAAATATCCTTTGCCGCGAATTGATGACTTGTTCGATCAGTTGAGGGGAGCTATAGTATTTTCTAAGATTGATTTAAGATCCGGGTATCATCAATTACGGATAAGGAATCTGATATTCCTAAGACCGCCTTCCGATCACGATATGGTCACTACGAATTCAGAGTAATGCCGTTTGGACTAACCAATGCTCCTGCAGCTTTTATGGATCTTATGAATCGAGTATTCCGTCCTTATCTGGATCGTTTTGTGATCGTATTTATTGATGATATTCTGGTCTACTCTAGAAATGATTCCCTGCATGTCAAGCATTTGAGGGTTGTGCTACAGACTTTGAGGGAAGCACAGTTGTACGCTAAGTTTAATAAATGTGAATTTTGGCTCAACAGTGTAGGGTTTCTGGGCCATATTGTTTCTGCAGAAGGCATTAGTGTGGACCCTCGGAAGGTAGAAGCAGTGTTAAATTGGGAGAGACCTACTACAGTGACGGAGATTCGTAGCTTCTTGGGCCTAGCAGGTGATAGGAGCATGAAATGTGACGTTATAAGTATCTAAACCCTATATTTTGGGAAGTTATTTCTTTTAACTTGATCAATATAACTTAGTTAGTGTTTTTCAGGTAAAATGGAGTCCCAAAGTCCAAAAATGGCTAAGGAAGCACAAGTGGCGCAGAAATGGAAAGAAATGAAGAAATGGAAGTTTTCCCAGTTTGACTAGGAAAAGGAATCCCAGTTAGAGTAGGAATCTGAAGCTGACTTGGACTAGGAGTTCTACTTGGACAAGGAAACCCAATTCTACTCAGATAAGGAATACTAGTGTGATAAGAAGTCCCTGTTGGATAAGGATTACTCAAGAAAGTTCCGGAAGAGTGTAGAAGCATCTCGGAAAAGAAGTTCGTATTTGACTAGGAAACCTACTTGCAAATGGAGTTCTACTCACACTAGGAGACCTGTGGAAGCTAGGAGAAGTCCTTGGAACATTCATGAAGCATCTAGAAGTCTCAAGAAGATCAAGTGCCGTGCACACTTGGAGGAAGTCTCAAAGAATTCGGATTTCAAAGCAATGAGGAGTTTGGATTTCTAGTTGAGTTTGGATTGGATTTTCCGTGAGATTCTTGAAGGTTCTAGGGAGTTCTTGACGTTTCATTCTTCAACAAGGTGTGGAAGACATGTGAGAGGCATGTGATGTGAAGGAAATCCTAAATAGACAAGAGTTGTGCTTTGAAAGTCAAATCCATTACAGATTCGGAAATCTGCCTGTGCAGATCAGTCAACTTCAACGGAGTGTCAAAAACAGCTCAGAGCTCAGAAAATTATGATCTTTATATGGTTGGAAAGCTACAGATGTCTAGTTTGCAGAAATTTTTACAGCTTAGTGATATCTATTTTGTAGAAGAAGTTATGACCAATTTGGTACACGGAGGTCAAGTCTGCCGGGAAACTGTTTTGTCTCAAAGAAGTCCTAAATCAACAAGAACTTGGAGAAGTCAAGTAGGAACGAATTGGGAGTGCCTTGAGACGTTCTCCTATATATACCTAGTGTATTTGACGTCTCAGAGGTGACACATTCTTTCTCCACAATTTCGATTTCTCACTTGTTCTCTCTAAGTTTCAGTTTTTGCAATCTTCAAGGAGCATAGCCGTGACCATCCACCTTCCTAGCCGTGTTCATCACTTGTGCATCATCTTGGATCTGCTTTGGACCTTGGGACGTGATCAAGGGTTGTTCATACCATCATCTTCTCATGTTAATTTGCGGTTATGGCTTTCTTGTAGTTAGAATTTCTGCTTTGGAATTTCTGTTGTTTAAACCGAAACTATGATGTGACAAACCTATTTTTGGATTCAATTTAGATAGTTCTTTTCGTGTTTGATATGTTTATGTGTTCTTGATCTTTGTTAATTGCCGAATTGATAGAATGATGATCTGATTTTGTGCTTCAGTACATGTTAACGATTCACTTGGTCTGACAAACATAATAGGATGAATTGCATGTAACTTGCTAGTAATTAGGTTTGCTTTGTAAACTCTAATTCAGTATGTAGTGAAGGCTTGCTTTGAGTCGTAAATCAGATTATGCATGTGATGAATAGTTTTGACACGCTTGGATTTGCATGTTCATCAATTCTTTCTTGAACTTAATGATTTGAAAACGAATTTTCAACGTATGTGTGTATTCGGGTTTTCAAAATAAATTGATTTGGTGCTTTGCTATCTATCTTAACTTAAGAAAGAAAGTTAAAAGGGACATTGGTTGCTTTGATCTTTGTGTCTTGATTGATGGCGTTCTTGGTAATAAACAAGATTAAGGGATGCATGAATATGTTGTTCTTGAATTGTTCTTGATGAATTGTTTTCCAAAAATTCTTCTTTTCCCACCTATGTATATAAAACGATCTCTTTGCTTTTATTCTTTTATTTGTTTTCTGAAAATTTACATTTTAATCTTCAAAAACCCCTCTATCTTTATGTTTTCTTGTTCGTATATATTTGTAAATAATTAAATTTAACTTAGATTCTTAGGTAGCATGTTCATGAAAATAATAAAATCATAAAATAAAATAAATAAAATAAAATAAATGTTTTCAAAATTTTCGTGAATAGTGTCTCCGTGAATAGTAAATATGTGTTGGTGTTTTCTAGGAATTAATTTGGTGGTTTTTAGGGATTTTGTTTTGTGTTTTTTAGGAGTTGCTAAAATATAGGAATTCTTTTGGTGTTTTTTAGGAAAAGTAGTTAGAGTTAGTTTTGACTTAGGATTTCTTGTTTGACTTGGTTTAGACTTTGTATCCTTGTTGTTTATGGTTTTCTAATGTGATTATGACTTGTAAATTGTGTATAAATAAGAGTAGGATTTCCAAAACCTTTTCTAACTTGAATTCTCTCTTCCTTTCGAATTATGTGTATATATATATACTTGTGATTTTCATTTCTCTCTCTCATTCTTTCTCTCTTACTTTCGTGTGATACATGTAAGTTCTTCTCTCTAACTCTTTGTTGTTCTAACTTTAAAGCATGCTTGTAATTGTAAACTTGTAAAGTGTTCTAATAATTTCGTAACTTGTAAATTCTTCTCTTTGATTTCTTTTTTTTCGTTTCACATGTTTGTACCCTCAATCCCCGGTTTTGAACGATACCCTATTTGCTCTATACTAATGATGATGTTTTTCAGGGTTTAAATTGGCGTAGCTTTTGTACGTATCAATTTTTGGCGCCATTGCCGGGGATTGAAAAATCTTCATGTGATAAACACCACTAAGGTATGATTTTGGTAAGGGATTGTGAACTATATGGAATAGGTGAAGTCTCTTTTGTTGGTATTAGCCTTAACCCCTTATTAGTACCTGATTCAGGTCTCTTAAGGTTGAGGGCGGCTTTTATCAAACACTTGAAAAATGTCTTGCACTTAGGACTTTTCTTATCTAAGTAAGTATAGCCTATGTGGGATGGTGTCTAGAAAGGGGACAACGTTCATGACCGGTTTTGAATCCAGAAGTGCTATCAAACAAGCCTAAACCACAATGTGGGAGTAGCTTGTGCCAAAATGGGTTCTACCTCTCGTGCTCGTCCTCCCCCACTTGGCCATTTAAGTAAGGTTGCCCAAAGGATTCGAAAAGAAATTTGTGTGTAGGTAAGGACTTGGGCCGCACGTCCAAAGCATAGTTTATGATGTCTTGTTGAAGTCATATACTTAGACAATTTTCGAGAATAGTTGGTTTAAGTAAGAATGTTGTAAGTCATAACGGAATAGGTGAAAGTTCTTTTATTAATGCTTTTCAAGCATCTTCCTTTATCTCTGAGGCGCACCTTAGTAACACAGGGTGTCTAGGTTGATTGGATACGAGAAGTGCTATCAAGAGGGCCTAAACCACTATGTGGGAGTAGCCCCGCCAAAATCGTTCCTCTACTACCTGGCTCTGTGCCAAAAGAGTTACCAAAGGATAAAGGAGGGGAGAATTGCATTAACATTAGAATCTTTGGGCCGCACGTCCAAACTTTGACTCAATGACATCTTATTTGAGGTGATTACTTCGAAAATTGTAAAAGATTGTAACTAACATTAAAATTTTCGTTGGCCTTTTGTATGAATGTAAATAGTGACGTTTTTGGTGTTCATACCTTGGTCCACGTCTTGTTTATACCTTACTACTGGAGCTGAGTTCAAGGTGAATGACCATCGACTTAAGCCTTACTATGAGGCATTTGTGGAGCACAATGTGGAGGATGTACCCCTCCAAGAGGCGCCACCAACTGAGGATTACATGAAGGTGCAAGTCTAGGCTGAAAGACTTTAAACATTAAGCGCTGCATGGGAGGCAACCCATCTCAGCCGTAGCAGTGGAGGAGCCATCAATGCAGATTTGCTTTCTTGAACTCTTCCCTATTTTTAATTTTCAATTTTTACTTTGTGTTTAGGTTTCCTTGCGTTAAATATTTCTCTTGCCTTCAATTGTTCATTGCATGCTATATAATTGTTTATACATTGAGGACAATGCATGATTTAAGTGTGGGGGAAGGGTTTAACGTTTCACTTTACTTTTAGATAGCTAGTTTTTGTGGTCTAAAAAAAATACAAAAAAAAATTGGAAAATGTCAGAAAAATAGATAATAAAGAAATATTTTCGTCATCTTTAAAAAAAAAAAAAATTCTTTATGTGTTATCTTTGTTCTTGTTTTACGATCGAGTCTTAGGATGCCCTTTTAACTGTCTAGGATGAGCTTATATCTCTGAAATTAAGGCTAAAAGAGGATCATAAGATTGAGATAATGTTTGATGATATTCTTTGGTTAATTATGATTTATGAAAAGCATATGAATGTGTAGTAGATATGGTGCATGCGTAACCTTGGTACAGAATATGAACATGTGGAAGATAAGTTATGATTCATAATAAACCCTTGAGAGAATTTGAGCCATGTGCCCTTTCTTTGTTGAGATACTCTTATTTTCTTGGCGATGATTTTGTTGATCTCATTATTCTTTCATCTTGATTGGTTACATGCCATAGATTAAGTTTAATGGACTAGAGAATGCTAGAATTCACTTTTATGCTTCTTGAAACTTTTATCAATACATGTCCCTGATTTCGGAAAGGATAAAGGCAACTTAGGATCTTTACCACCATAGCCAAATAAAGCTTGTGTCCCCATTTGTGCCCGTCGTGGGACTCCCCTAGTTTAACCATTTTGAGCCTACATTAGACCATTTCTTTCATCACCCTCAAAATTCCTTAACCTTTAACCTTAGTATAGTTATATCTTTACCCTTTGTTCTAAAAACTTAGTGGAGCATATTTTGAGACTTTGCTTGGAGTTTTGGCATCAAGGAAGAGTTTGAAGACATGAAGAAGTGTAAGTGCGGAGGTAGACTTGTCCATATGTAAATTGTATATGTATTTGCTGTGAGAAATAATCAAAAAAAAAAAAAAGAGAATGAAATCGAAAAAAAAATGAAAGAAAGAAATTCACGGCAATACAAAAAAAAAAAAAAAAAAAAAAGAGAAAAAAAGAGTTTATTGTTCTATGTTATGGATTTTAGTCCCCTATACTTAGTGGATTTGGAGTTTGCTTTGAAGTGAAGGCCCATTGTTACTAAATTTGGTCTTTGTCCAATTCACACTTGTTCAAAAGAAGGTTAGAATGAAGCTAGGGCCCAAGATGATGACCCTTGGCCCTTTTATAAAGCCTTGGAGGATGCATGACGTTTTGCTATGCATGGTGAATTTCGAAATTTGGTCTCTCTACATCAACAAGTGCTCTACGAGGTTTTTACGATACTTTGTGATTTTCCTATCCCTTCGTTTCTTTAAACCTTAAGCCTTGGCCCCATTACAACCCTTAATTATAAGACCTCTTTGATCCTTAAGATGGGACAGCCTTTGATCTGTGGAGATGAGTTATAACTGTTGAACTTATGGCTTGGGTCCATTTGTGCATGTGATTGATATCCTTCATGAGATCTTTTGAAAAATATATATGTGCTTTCGTTTCTTAATATGTGATACACTTGCTAACCTTTCACATATACTTGAGTGATAAGCTTTTAAGCATGAGCCTTGAATCTGAGAGAAGAAAGAGTGATATATACATGTGATGGTTTGAATCATGATTTGTTTGAAATATGTTAAGCTCCACCCATCACCATTGTTACCCCCAAGTCTTACATGCTTATATGTGGATTATATTTTGTAATTAGCTCTTGAATATTTTGAAGATGTGATGCTTGATTAAGTGCTAATCTTGGTGACTTGAAAGTATGAGATTTCTGACACAATATGTTAAAGGGCAATAGAGTCTTTCATGTGTCAACGTTGGAGTCTTTAATTGTGACGTTTTTGTCTTGATTTTGTCTAAGTTTTTTTTGACGTTTTTCTTGTTTTGAGTCCTTATGTTTTCGTTTTCTCTACTTAAGTTTATTTTTGTTGGTCTTCTTTGTTTTGTGTCTTAGTCTTTTTGGTTTGTTATATTGATTTTGCTAAGGGACTAGCAAAAGCTAAGTGTGGGGGTATTTGATAGGAGCATGAAATGTGACGGTATAAGTATCTAAACCCTATATTTTGCTAAGTTATTTCTTTTAACTTGATCAATATAACTTAGTTAGTGTTTTTCAGGTAAAATGGAGTCCCAAAGTCCAAAAATGGCTAAGGAAGCACAAGTGGCGCAGAAATGGAAAGAAATGAAGAAATGGAAGTTTTCCCAGTTTGACTAGGAAAAGGAATCCCAGTTAGAGTAGGAATCTGAAGCTGACTTGGACTAGGAGTTCTACTTGGACAAAGAAACCCAATTCTACTCAGATAAGGAATACTAGTGTGATAAGGAGTCCCTGTTGGATAAGGATTACTCAAGAAAGTTCCGGAAGAGTGTAGAAGCATCTCGGAAAAGAAGTTCGTATTTGACTAGGAAACCTACTTGCATATGGAGTTCTACTCACACTAGGAAACCTGTGGAAGCTAGGAGAAGTCTTTGGAACATTCATGAAGCATCTAGAAGTCTCAAGAAGATCATGTGCCGTGCACACTTGGAGGAAGTCTCAAAGAATTCGGGTTTCAAAGCAATGAGGAGTTTGGATTTCTAGTTGAGTTTGGATTTCTAGTTGAGTTTGGATTGGATTTTCCGTGAGATTCTTGAAGGTTCTAGGGAGTTCTTGACGTTTCATTCTTCAACAAGGCGTGGAAGACATGTGAGAGGCATGTGATGTGAAGGAAATCCTAAATAGACAAGAGTTGTGCTTTGAAAGTCAAATCCATTACAGATTCGGAAATCTGCCTGTGCAGATCAGTCAACTTCAACGGAGTGTCAAAAACAGCTCAGAGCTCGGAAAATTATGATCTTTATATGGTTGGAAAGCTACAGATGTCTAGTTTGCAGAAATTTTTACAGCTTAGTGATATCTATTTTGTAGAAGAAGTTATGACCAATTTGGTACACGGAGGTCAAGTCTGCCGGGAAACTGTTTTGTCTCAAAGAAGTCCTAAATCAACAAGAACTTGGAGAAGTCAAGTAGGAACGAATTGGGAGTGCCTTGAGACGTTCTCCTATATATACCTAGTGTATTTGACGTCTCAGAGGTGACACATTCTTTCTCCACAATTTCGATTTCTCACTTGTTCTCTCTAAGTTTCAGTTTTTGCAATCTTGAAGGAGCATAGCCGTGACCATCCACCTTCCTAGCCGTGTTCATCACTTGTGCATCATCTTGGATCTGCTTTGGACCTTGGGACGTGATCAAGGGTTGTTCATACCATCATCTTCTCATGTTAATTTGCGGTTATGGCTTTCTTGTAGTTAGAATTTCTGCTTTGGAATTTCTGTTGTTTAAACCGAAACTATGATGTGACAAACCTATTTTTGGATTCAATTTAGATAGTTCTTTTCGTGTTTGATATGTTTATGTGTTCTTGATCTTTGTTAATTGCCGAATTGATAGAATGATGATCTGATTTTGTGCTTCAGTACATGTTAACGATTCACTTGGTCTGACAAACATAATAGGATGAATTGCATGTAACTTGCTAGTAATTAGGTTTGCTTTGTAAACTCTAATTCAGTATGTAGTGAAGGCTTGCTTTAAGTCGTAAATCAGATTATGCATGTGATGAATAGTTTTGACACGCTTGGATTTGCATGTTCATCAATTCTTTCTTGAACTTAATGATTTGAAAACGAATTTTCAACGTATGTGTGTATTCGGGTTTTCAAAATAAATTGATTTGGTGCTTTGCTATTTATATTAACTTAAGAAAGAAAGTTAAAAGGGACATTGGTTGCTTTGATCTTTGTGTCTTGATTGATGGCGTTCTTGGTAATAAACAAGATTAAGGGATGCATGAATATGTTGTTCTTGAATTGTTCTTGATGAATTGTTTTCCAAAAATTCTTCTTTTCCCACCTATGTATATAAAACGATCTCTTTGCTTTTATTCTTTTATTTGTTTTCTGAAAATTTACATTTTAATCTTCAAAAACCCCTCTATCTTTATGTTTTCTTGTTCGTATATATTTGTAAATAATTAAATTTAACTTAGATTCTTAGGTAGCATGTTCATGAAAATAATAAAATAATAAAATAAAATAAATAAAATAAAATAAATGTTTTCAAAATTTTCATGAATAGTGTCTCCGTGAATAGTAAATATGTGTTAGTGTTTTCTAGGAATTAATTTGGTGGTTTTTAGGGATTTTGTTTTGTGTTTTTTAGGAGTTGCTAAAATATAGGAATTCTTTTGGTGTTTTTTAGGAAAAGTAGTTAGAGTTAGTTTTGACTTAGGATTTCTTGTTTGACTTGGTTTAGACTTTGTATCCTTGTTGTTTATGGTTTTCTAATGTGATTATGACTTGTAAATTGTGTATAAATAAGAGTAGGATTTCCAAAACCTTTTCTAACTTGAATTCTCTCTTCCTTTCGAATTATGTGTATATATATATACTTGTGATTTTCATTTCTCTCTCTCATTTTTTCTCTCTTACTTTCGTGTGATACATGTAAGTTCTTCTCTCTAACTCTTTGTTCTAACTTTAAAGCATGCTTGTAATTGTAAACTTGTAAAGTGTTCTAATAATTTCGTAACTTGTAAATTCTTCTCTTTGATTTCTTTTTTTTCGTTTCACATGTTTGTACCCTCAATCCCCGGTTTTGAACGATACCCTATTTGCTCTATACTAATGATGATGTCTTTCAGGGTTTAAATTGGAGTAGCTTTTGCACGTATCAGCAGGTTATTACCGGCGATTCGTGCAGGATTTTTCAAAAATTGCAGGTCCTCTCACTCGACTGACTAGGAAGGGTGTGAAGTTTGTCTGGTCGGAGGAGTGCGAGCAAAGTTTTCAAGAACTTAAGGGACATCTAACTAGTGCTCCGGTGTTAGCGTTGCCTGACGATAGTGGAGAATTTATGGTGTATAGTGATGCTTCAAGGCAAGGCTTGGGTTGTGTTTTAATGCAACATGGGAACGTGATTGCATATGCTTCCAGAGAGTTAAAGTCACATGAATTGAATTATCCGACGCATGACCTTGAGCTTGCCGCTGTGGTACTTGCACTTAAATTATGGAGACACTATTTGTACGGAGCCAGATGTCAAATTTTCACGGATCACAAGAGTCTACAATATTTGCTTACGCAAAGAGACATAAACTTGAGACAAAGAAGATGGTTGGAATTGATCAAGGATTATGATTGTACGATCGAGTATCATCCAGGAAGAGCCAATGTAGTAGCTGATGCTCTTAGTAGGAAATCATATCCTACCATGTCACCCTCTCCTTCCTTATCGTATTTGAGAGCAGTGCGGGTTCCACTTCTTTACGAATTACGAGCTACGGGAGTTAATTTGGAAGTGACTGAAGAATCCGCAGCCTTAATAGCCAGTTTTCAGGTGAGACCAATTTTTATTGATAGAGTACGAGAAGCACAACATCATGACGAATATCTAGAACGGTTGAGAGAGGCAGTGGAAAATGGTACTAGAGTAGACTTCACTATCAGCAGGGATGGAGCTTTGATGTCCGGGAATCAAATTTGTGTGCCAGACCGAGATGATCTTAAACAAGAAATACTAGAGGAGGCCCATAGTTCTGCTTATGCCGTACATCCTAGCGGGACTAAAATGTACCGGACTTTGAAGGAATACTACTGGTGGCCTAATATGAAGAGGGAAATTGCAGCTTATGTAAGTAGATGTTTGGTATGTCGACAAGTGAAAGCCGAAAGACAGAAGCCCTCGGGTTTGCTACAACCGTTACCAATACCTGAATGGAAATGGGAACATATCACTATGGACTTTGTATCCGGATTACCACGTACCGGAAATGGTCATGACAGCATTTGGGTAATTGTAGACCGACTCACCAAGTCCGCGCATTTCCTGTCTGTTAAGAAGACTTATAAGATAGATAGATATGCGGAGTTGTACATGAATGAGATAGTAAAACTTCACGGCACACCTATCTCTATTACGTCGATCGGGACCCCCCGTTTCACTTCAAAGTTTTGGCGTAAGCTGATGGAGGCTTTGGGTACTCAATCTCAGTTCAGCATTGCATTTCACCCGCAAACAGATGGGCAAACGGAGAGAAATATTCAAACTCTAGAAGACATGTTGAGAGCTTGTGTTTTGCAGTTTAAGGGAAATTGGGACAGCCACCTAGCCTTGATAGAATTTGCGTATAATAACAGTTATAATTCCAGCATTGGCATGGCTCCCTATGAAGCCCTTTATGGAAAACAGTGTCGTACTCCTTTGTGTTGGAACGAAGTAGGAGAAAGGAAGCTTATTGGTCCAGAGATGGTGCAGATTACAACTGAAAAGGTGAAAGTGATTAAAGAAAAGCTGAAGGCAGCCCAGAGTAGACAAAAGAGTTATGCGGATAATCGAAGGAAAGATCTAGAATTTCAAATTGGTGATTGGGTGTTTCTAAAGCTATCACCTTGGAAGGGTATTGTAAGGTTTGGAAAACGTGGAAAACTCTGCCCCAGATACATCGGACCATATCAAATTGTTGAACGGATTGGTTTGGTCGCTTATCGACTAGTACTACCTTCAAGACTGTCCAAGGTACATGATGTCTTCTATGTTTCCATGCTCCGCAAGTATATTGCTGATCCTTCTCATGTCCTTCAAGAGCAGCCCATAAGATTACGGGAAGATCTAACGTATGAAGAAAAACCAATTCAAGTTCTGGATAGAAGAGAGCAGATACTCAGGAACAAAACGATACCATTAGTTAAGGTACTTTGGAGTAATCATATGGTAGAAGAAGCTACTTGGGAACCAGAGGATCAAATGAGACGACAGTATCCCCACCTTTTCTAACAGGTATGTCAATTTCGAGGACGAAATTCTTTAAGGGGGGGAGATTGTTACGTCCCGAACCTAGAATTTTCGATTTTTATTAATTTGACGGTAAATGTCAGTTACTCTTAATTTTTACTCCGTTATACGATTTTAGTGGCCCTAAAACTTGACTTTTGTTCGGACCATGATTTGAGAAAATGTTCTTCATGAAAGTCGTAGAGGATGTTAAACCGAGAACATGCATACGTGGTTCGTAAAAATCAGAGTTAGTATGCGAAAGTTATACGTGAAAAACTAAATTTACTATTCCCGGTTACTGTTCATAGTAAGTTCTTTAAATAGTAAGTTACTGTGGTAAGTTTCCAATTTTGGAAACTTACCAGGCCTCTTCTCTCTCTTCTCCCCTGACTCTTCCTCCTCCAGTTCGGCCGAATCTTCCTCCTCCAAGTTCCTTCGATTCCGGCCGCCCCACGACGAAACCCAGACATCCCTAGGTTCGCCTCTTCCTCCTCGTCATGCCCATGGTCGCATTTCACGGTATCTAGACCGGAGGAGCTCAGAATTGAGCCACGAAGTTTACTGTAGCAGATTGGGTTTTTCGGCGATTTCCGGCGATTTCGGTCATCTCCGTCCACCAAACCGGTGTCGAAGGTTCGGTTTTCTTCACTGATCATTTCCCCTATGGCCTTGTGTCTTGATTTTCTATGTAGAAGTCGAATTGTTGAATTGAAATTCTAGGGTTCTTGAGAAATTTCTGGGATTTTGTACACCGATCGGATTCGACTGTTTTTAAGCATAATTTGGATGTGTTGTAGTTGAATAAAATGACCAGTGGGTAGAATTGATGTTGTGCATGAAATTTGGTGGTCATATGAGGAGGTTAATTCCGGCGAGTAACCGCCACTCGCCGCCATTGTGGGCGGCGCGTGAGGTGGTGTAGGGCACGTTTCTGACTGTCGTAATTTGGCTATTTAATCATTGGTATAATGCAGTTTCCATATTGGTGACTTCGAGTTAAATTCGTGAAGTGTAGATATGGTTTTCGTTATGGTGTGAAATTCATTGATTAATTCACGGATAATCTGTGTATCGGAATTCCTTAATCGGAAGCTCAAAGTAAAGAAATGAAGTTAGAAAAGTGAAATTGGAGATTTTTAAGTAAATAATAACAATTGGGATATGGTTGTGTTTTTGGTGAATTTAATTTTTATCCGTCCTGTACTTATCGGTTTATGAACGTTACATTGTACAGGACGTGAGGAGGATTCTCACGAGGAGGGTTCGGATCGACGGCAAGCTTAGCCGTATACTGTGAGTGGACGTTTGATTTTAATTCATGCATGCAATTAAATCTTTTAAGTTACGAAATTATTTAAAGTATCTTTTATTTAATGAGCATATTATTCGATTTTTGATTATGAAATTATTTATGGTTCAAATTGCCGATTAGAAGTGGTTATGTTCCATTTCGAACTTTTTATTAGAAATCTTCGATAAGATTATTTCTGAAAATGAAAGTATCATTATTTATTAGTAGATTCGGGTTTTTCGAAAAATCTTCGGAAAGGGAAGATTTCTTCGAGATTATAAACTTACTTTATTTTAGTATATTGATTCATAATTTTGAATCATGTTGGCGTGCGGGGTCACGTCGTTGGGCTAAGTTCCTTTCTTGTGAGACTTCGAGGAAATCTCACAAATTCTCGATTTTCATATGGTTTTTACCCACCATACCTGGGTCGATATACTTTATTGCTAGCTAGCCTATTGGTACTCCTCCCTACTTACTTTGTGTTAGTGGGTGAGTAGAGTCGAGCATGGGATGCTCTTGAGTGTGGGACACTCCGACCCGAGCCTTAGCGGCTCACTTTTTTTATTGTATGGTGATGACGTTTTTCCCCATACCTTTTAAATTATTTACTTATTTATTTATTCGTCCGACTAACCAGGTCGGTCGAATTTCCCTCAAGCCAGCGGGGCTGGCTTAGTCATGAAAGTGATTTAAAATCTTTAGTTCCCTATTGCATGCATAAGAATGTTCTAAGCAATAAATGTGGGAAAGTGAGAAACATTTCTTTCTTAATTAAATATTTTTGTCCCCTCACAACTAACATTTTATTGCTTACTTTCCCCTGGGCCTTTCGGTTTCCTTTGCCCAGTTCGCAGTGTTGCTGTTCGGCGTAGGATCGAGGCTTAGCACCAGTCCTGCCACTTGCCTTGTATAGGTTAATATTAACCTACCTCATGTAATATATTTGACTTTATCGTAGATCGCTCTGATAACCTTGAAAGGTTTAGTACTATTGTGTATTAATTTCATTGTCGGAGATGTGTTGTAATACCCGCAATTTCCATTTTAAATTCGAGTGATTGTATCGAATGATTATTATGCGATTTCACGATTTATGTTCGACAATCATTCATTTTTACAATTATCGAAGTTTCGAAACGTTTATTTTAACGAAAAGCTCAAAATACTCGGGTTGAGAAATCGACTTTTTCTACGTACGAAATTTGGAGAAACTTCCTTCATGAAAGTTGTAGAGCTCGTCGATACGAGTCCGTGCAAGTGCGGAACACGAAGATCGGATTTTTTCTGAATTAGTTATCGAATTTCGAAGTTTTCCGAAACATGTATATATAGAAAAATTTTGGAAACCCTAATTTTTTTCCCTACCGGTTCCTTTTTTTTCTTTTTCTTCTTCTTCTTCCAGTTTCTGAAAAAAAAACTGGGTTTTTTTCTCTCTCTCACCGACGCTCTCGACCGAAAAAGGGGAGAAACTTCTCCTTAATTGTTCTCCCTCCACAGACCACCTCTCGACCTTAAACCAAGTCCCAGGCGTTCGTCTCGAGCTGCTCTAGCTCCTGGAGGCAGTTTCACAAGGCGGCGCGGCTCGTGGCGGCGGCGGCACAACCCGAACCGAAAACGGCCATTTTCGGTTCGATCTCGATATCTCGAGCTACACTTCATCATTTCACTTGATTCTTGTCTCATTGAGCTCGCCTCAACTTCCTCTACAAGCACCAAGAAGGACCGGAACTGGGTCGAACGTTTTTACATTCGTCGGAGCTCGACCCGAACGGATCGAAATACCAAAACTTTCGATCAAGATATCTCGAGCTATACACGATCGTTTCTTGTGATTCCAAGCTTGTTGAGTTCGCAAGGAAGTTCTGAACAATTTTCCAGAAGGGATCGAGACCTGAGGTTGCAGTTTTCACGTCGGTTTTCAAGCTCGCCGGTTTCTGGAATTTTTCCGACCGCCGACTGTAATTGGTACTTTTTGATCCCTTCCCGTCATTTTTTGGTCTTGTGCTAGTTATGAAAGTTGCTCAGAATGATGAAACGAAGGGGACAAGCTCGGCCCCGACACCATTGGCGGTGGTCGGTGGCGGCTCTGTCCCTAACTCCGGCGGCCCTTTCCGGCCACCTCCGGAGGTCTAAAATTTGGTTTCTGTCTATTTTATGATTCTATGTTTGGATACGATCATTTCGGCGTATTATATGCATTTTTCGGATATCGTATGAATTAGTTATGAATTTTGTGATTTCGATCGATTTCGATCGTTAGATTTTTGATCTGTGAAATTAGGACCGTCAGATGAACTTGTAAATTTGTTATGATGATCATATGACTGTCCCAGAGGCTTTGTGTGGTCATGGGCGAAGATCCGACCGTTGGATCTTCGTATATGTGCAAAACGGTACTTAGGGGAGCGATTCGTGAGAAACCGCTCGTCGGATTTTGATGTAAATTAGAATCCGGCCGTTAAATGGTAGTTAATTTATGTGTTGAAATTGTTGGCTAAATTCGAATCATATTTGATTAGGTGATTGACGGATTTTATTGAGTGGGCTATTTCGGCGTTAATTATAATTATAATTATATTGAAGACGCAGCGGGAATTTCGAGATGAGTAAAACTCACGTGGTTCATATTACGAACCGAGCATTTTAATTTATTTATTTTGGTAATTGTGTGAAAAATATTTGCGGATTAAATATTTGTTTTAAAATTTCATGGACTTGAATCACCACGGTCCATAAGTAAGTAAAATGAATTTTAACTATACAAATGAATTTCATAATTTTCTTGTGTGAATTATAGATGGTATTAGTGGTCATTCCTGAGTGGATGATTACGTATATATATATTTACGTGGAAAATATATATTGATGAGTGGATTGTTGTGTGATGATATGATTGAGTAGAATTGATGAGTTGATTTTATTACAATTGTGTAATTCCATAATAATATGATGTATCTTGGTTGGGTTGATTTCAGTATGTAATGTTATATGTTGGGTTCATTTATGGGTTTAGGGTTAACATAATGACCGGTGTGGGTAATCGGACGCTCTAATCCTAGTGTGGATGATGGGATACGATTGGTTGAGTATGTGAAATTATTGGACGTTCTAAATATGTATATAGGTATGCATATTGATGAAATACAATAACTGATAAATATGTCGGATGCCATAACCTAGGCCAGGTGACGGGCTACGATTCAATTAGAGCTCTAGTCTGTCAAGTACCGTATTTTTATAAATACGATGATGAGAGTTGTGGGAAAAGTTGTGAGTGGGGTTGTCATGATATATTGAATTGGTGTTGTTTGAGATTGTTTATTAATTGCATATGTGGAAATAATTGAGTGTTACTGAGTGTGGAAATAAATGAGATTAAATTAAGTAACAGTTCATTCTTTTGCTCATACAAGCTTTCATAAGCTTACCGGGTTTTGTGTTGTTGCAATCCCGGTACATTATTCAATTGTGTAGCGGATATTCCTGCAGGTCAGGATAACCAGGGAGGTGACCGAGCTGCTTAGGTGTTTCAGCAGTTTTGTTATTAATTAGTGGTGAGGTGTGTGTATGCTGATTTAGAGCTTTACATTACATTTGGATTTGTGATGTAATAATTAACCGAGATTAAATTCGGTTTGATTTTATTTCGTGTGGTGAGTATGTTAAGAAAAGAAAAATTTTCTGGATGATTATTTTGAGTTAGTAGTATTTCATGTTTCGGATTTTGAATTGTTATTTTAAAATTCGGGTCGTGACATGTGTTTTATTATGGAGTTGAAGATTAGAACCCCCAGGTTGTATTGTATAAATTTTACTGCCTTTACGCTTGGTTTTTAGTTTAGTAACTTGTGGTGGTTGTGAAATATAGATGACTGCATGTTGTTGGATCTTGAATTTGGAAAAATTTGTTTTTGTTGTTTTTCTTACAAGTTGGGTCGTCCACTTTTAAGGGAAGTTCTGTCGAATTTTTCTTAAAAGTGGGCCCCGCAGAGTCCATCTTGAAAATTTGAGAGGATTTTCGGGATGGGTTCTGACAAATACATTTTGGATGAAAATAAGGAATAAAATCTGCATTTTGTCATGAAAATCAAGAGAAAATCAAGGGGAGACGTTAAAGATAAGGCCATAGAGATTTTTAAGGGAGAAAAGGTTCAAAATGCGGCCAGATACGCTGTCTAGGTACGTCCCTATATATTTGGCCGAAATGTCAGCTTTGTTGTGTCACCCAACCAATCGAAAGCCATCAAAATAAGTTCATAATCCTTTAATATATATATATATATATATATTTGCTGAATTTCTAAGGATTATTTTTGAGCATTTGGCGCTATGTGATTGGTCGAAGCTGTGTGGAATTATTAAACAATTCTTTGGGAAAATAAAAGAAGATTCATGAAGCTTGGAGACCAAGTTCACGTCCCCTATATATACTCCCCCTAGCTTGACACATTCTCCATTCAGAAAATACTCCCATAACTTCAAAGCTCTCTCCCCCTCTCTCCACTCTCTAGTTTCAAGTTCTACGTTTTCAAGCAAGGATAGGAAGAAGAAGAAGGAGCTGTGAGCCCTAGCCTCCATTATCCACCTTGAAGACTTGCTTCCAAGATTCAAGATCCAACGTTCAAGCTCACCATCTCCATCTCCCCTTACGGTGTAATTCATTCTTTTTTCCTTGTAATCTTTTGATTTCCTTGTTTGAATTCATAGAAACTTGTTTCTAGTTAACAATAACGTTTAGGGCAAAGTATAAGCCCAATTCCAAGTTTAAATAAAGTTTTCGAATTCTATAATTGTGATTCTAAGTTGCTTATGTGAGTTTGTTCGATTGAATTTGCTTTACATAAAACTTTTATATGTTTATGTTTGGTGGCCAACTTAGGATATATGCATGTAATTGGTGCTAGATTTAAGTTAACGATTCACCTAATAGTTTTGTGAACTTAAATCAAAAGTAGTAAAGGCTTTGGACAAAGGTCGAATTCAATTGAAGAGGATTGCAAATAGGTGAACTTATTCATACTAGGTTGTGCACTTAAGTTGATAACCTTTCTCTATGCTTCTTGCGTTGAACATGTTTTGATTAGCAAGCTTTCTAGACTTTGATTGCATGTTTAATATGATTGATCTAGGTGCTTTCACTTAGGTTAATTAGTAAAGGAAAGTAAAATATGGGAAATCATTTGCTTCTCACATGATCAACTTCTTTCTCATGACTTAGATGATCAATTATAGGGTTTGAATCAAATTTATATGGAATTGGTTTTGATCTTTGTTTCTTACGTTTCCTTCTTGTATTTGTGTTTTTATATTTTCTTTATTTTGTTTATTTTAATTTTCGAAACCCTAATTGTTAAGACCCCCTTATTTTGTATTTTGTATATATCCTTTGTTTTATTTTTTTGTAAATATTATACTTTGTATTTTTATTGATTCTTTAATTGTTTTAAAATGACAGGTGTACCCTCAATCTCCGGATTAGATCAATCCCTATTTACCGTATACTAACGATGACATTTTTCAGGGTTAAATTGGGCGCTTACTTTTAGCGTATCAATTCTATGTTTAAATGTTTTCGAATTCTATGAATATGATTCTAAGTTGCTTATGTGAGTTTGTTCGATTGAATTTGCTTTACAGAAAACTTTTATATGTTTATATTCTTTGGTGGCCAACTTAGGATATATGCATGTAATTGGTGCTACATTTAAGTTAACGATTCACCTAATAGTTTTGTGAACTTAAATCAAAAATAGTAAAGGCTTTGGACAAAGGTCGAATTCAATTGAAGTGGATTGCAAATAGGTGAACGTATTCATACTAGGTTGTGCACTTAAGTTGATAACCTTTCTATATGCTTCTTGCATTGAACATGTTTTGATTAGCTAGCTTTCTAGACTTTGATTGCATGTTTAATAGGATTGATCTAGGTGCTTTCACTTAGGTTAATTAGTAAAGGAAAGTAAAATATGGGAAATCATTTGCTTCTCACATGATCAACTTCTTTCTCATGACTTAGATGATCAATTATAGGGTTTGAATCAAATTTACATGGACTTGGTTTTGATCTTTGTTTCTTACGTTTCCTTCTTGTATATGTGTTTTTGTATTTTCTTTATTTTGTTTATTTTAATTTTCGAAACCCTAATTGTTAAGACCCCCCTTATTTTGTATTTTGTATATATCCTTTGTTTTATTTTTTTGTAAATATTATACTTTGTATTTTTATTAATTCTTTAATTGTTTTAAAATGATAGGTGTACCCTCAATCCCCGGATTAGAACGATCCCATTTAGCGTATACTAACGATGATATTTTCTGGGTTAAAGTATATGCTTGCTTTTAGCGTACCAATTTTTGGCGCAGTTGCCGGAGATTGAAAAATCACTTGTTTTTGTTTCTAATTGTTGTATATAAATTGTTTGAAACTTAGTTTAAATTAACTAGGTTGTTTTTTTATATTGTTGAGTGCGAGTTTTAATTGTAGGTTGTAAATTGAGAGGAATAGGTGAAGTCGCGTTTGTTAATATTGGCCTAAAACCCCTTATTGGTACCTAGTTTAGGTTCCTTAAGGTTGAGGGCGGCCTTTATTAACACTTCTTGAATGATAGGAGCATTTTAATTCGACATTTTAAATGTTATTTCCTCATATTTACTTAGTTATTTCTTTAGGAAAGTTTCTATTTTCTATTTTTAGGAAGTTTACTGTTTTGTTTGTAGAAAGTTTGTATTTTTCATTTTTAGAAAGTTTTCCCATTTTAGTTTAGGAAAGTTGTCATTTCTTGTCTTAGGAAAGTTTCTATTTTTGGTAACAGTTTCTATGTTCAGTACTTGGGAATAAATGAGCTGAAATGAGCTCATAAATGGAAAGAGAAGCTAGCCAACGTTGGAGGGAGACAAGATGAGATACAAAGGGCTGCATAAATGAGCAGAAATGAAGAAATGAAGTTTTCCTAATTCAACCATGAAATCCTGTCCAAGAACTCTTAGGCCGTCCAAGAAGTGTGATCGAAATGATGAAGTATCATGGCCTGAGAGAAGCTTCTTAAAGACCTTAGAAGATGATTTGGCAAAGAGGTGACGCATAAAGGCCCAAGAACGAGAAAGTATACTTTGGATTTTCGGCAAAATGGACAAAAGCCCATTGATAGGAGCATTTTAATGCGACGTTTTAACTGCTTTTCCCTACATTTTCTGCGTCATTTCCTTTTAAAATCCCTGTTTGGGAAAGTTTCCATTCTTTGATTGGGAAAGTTCCTATCTGTAGAAAGTTTCTATTTTGTAGTTTCTATTTTTCATTTTTAGAAAGTTTCCCATTTTAGTTTAGGAAAGTTTCCATTTTTCATTTTAGGAAAGTTTCTATTTTTCATTAACGGTTTCTATTTTCAGGACCTCGGAGCTAAAAAATGGAAATGAACTCACAAATGGAAAGAGGAGCTCGCGAACGTTAAGGGGAGCAAAAATGAGACACAAAAGGCCACACAATTGAGCAGAAATGAAGAAATAAGCTTTCCTGCTCCAACCAGGAAACCCTGCGAAATGGAGGAGAGCTTACCAAGCAAGTTTCCAACGCACCCATGAAAAAGAAATGGAAAAATGAAGTGTTTTGGCGTTAAAGGAAGAAAAGGCTTGAAGTTGAAGCAACAAGGCCCAAGAACTCAAAGATTGAAGTGGATTTTCGGCAAAATGGATCAAGGCCCACATGGGCCCATGGAATTAGGGTTTGTGATGCAATGAAGAAACCCTAGAGATGTTTGCCGTCCAAAGCCAAGAGATAAACAAGGGAGATGGCGTGAAAATCAGAAATTAAAAGAAGATTTCGGTTGGAGATTTTCTAGGGTAATTTTTATGGAAGGAAAATATATTTGGAGACTTATCTTAGGGATTTGCCGTCCAAAGCTATGAGATAAAGGAGGAGTAACGTGAAACCCTAGCAAAGATGACGCAAAAGGGAGACTTCTAAGGAAAACAAAAGTGTGAAGAGCAAGAAAGTCCCAAAAGACGTCTAGATTCATTCCTAGAAACCCTAAAGGAAGTTTGGCCGAAATTGAACTACAAAATCAGAAATTATCTCAAGGAATTTCGGCCAAGATATTAGGGAATTAAAATGGAGTTTTGTGATTGGTTGGAGCACATCATAGGGCTTATTTGGCAAGCTATTATTGTAGGAAACTATGTGGAATTTTCAGAATTAATTCCATGGGAAATAAAGAAGAAATACACGGCTTGGAGACCAAGTTTGCCGTGCCCCTATATATACTCTCCCATATGTGACGTTCAAGACACTTTAGACACTCCTTTGTAACCTTTGCTTTGAATTTCGTTGGTTTTGTATTAGTTGACACATATGTTTGAACAATTTATTGATTATGAAATTCTATGATTAATTGAGAATATTTCGATTCTTATATTGTGATTCTTAGTTGTTTTTGTGTGATTGTTTGATTAAAATTGCTTAATAGATATCTTTTGTATTTTAATCTTAAATGGTTCGAAACTTTTAGGGTTCTAATATGAATGGTGCTAGAATTTAGGAACATGAATCAACTTTTTGGTTTTGTGTTCTTGAGTCAAAAAGTAGTGAAGGTTTTGTGCAAAAATCGGTTTTAATCAAAGAGGATTGCAATTAGGTGAACTTTTTCATACTAAGTTGCACACTTGAGTTGATAGCCTTTCTAGGTGTTTAATGCGTTAATCATGTGTGATTGTCTAGCTTTCTAGAGCTTGAATGCATGTTTGATAGGATTAGTCTTTGTGCTTTCACTTAGATTAATTAGCATTGAAAAGTAAAATATGGGAAATTGTTTGCAATCTTCAAGGGGAAATCTGAAATCTGGCCAATCTGAAATCTGGGCATTTGAAAACGAAGGGCCCAGGGGAAAACATTTAAAACTCATTAGAGTGAGTGGACAAAACTAAAATAAGTTATGAAACCAATTAGCTGAATGCTTCCCCATTTCTTATTAACAAAATCCGTCATGCAGTGAGATTTATAAAACGTTTCCAATTCAAACCCTCTTGAAAATATCCTTGTTTCTTAAACTCATTTGACGACTAGAGAGGTTTGCTGTCTAGTCATCTCTTGTTATCAGACTGGAACTGCCGCCCAGATGACGCATCGGAGAGGACTGCCGACCGGATTTAGGAGGCGGTAGTCAGAAGGGACTGCGACTAACTACCTCATGTCACCTGTAAGGGACTGGCAACCGAGACGTAGTCTAGAAGGGACTGCCGATCAGATTATTACCTAGAAGGGACTGCCGAATAGGTAACGTACGCATGTGCCGAAAATAGCCTCCTTGCCAACTCGTTTCTTAAAATTCCTTTCTTTCCACGAAACCCACGTTTCCATTATAAATTTAATACGGTGCTGCATGCATTATTTAAAGAAAATAAAAGTCCACTCACTCGTGAGTCTCACAGTTAACCCTGCTGCCAGCCTGTGGCCTCCTCGTTCGAGGGATCAATACATCCTGTAGCAAATGGGACTGGATATAATTAACCTCGATAAGAAATTAATCTAAGAGTCAAAGCTTAATCCTTTGGAAATTAATACTCATAAATTCTACTAAAAATACCACACAACAACTTGGGATTAAAATCATCAAATAACCTTTAACCTTCACAAGGATCGCTCAGCAACTTGGCCAATTTAATTCCAACTCCTTAACTATACTTAACCACCAAATTATAAAATTATTCCCTTTCAAAATTTCCAAATTCTTTCAACAATCTCAACTCATCACTAAAACAAATATGGCAACAAGTTCTCAACCCAAGATTAAAATCTTAACACCATTAGAACCACATCCAACATCAAAACTCCAAGGAAACTCACTATCCAAACAACCTTAAATCTAACACAAAATTCATAGATTAAATCTAACAGTTTCTATACCTGCAACAACAACCAAATTCAAGTAGAAATGTCCAGAAAAATCAAACAAGAACCCAAGAATTCGATAGTTACTATTCACGGTACTGTTCACAGTCTCAAACACCATCAAATCTTCCTCCACCGATCAAAATGAGCTGCAACAAGGTTAGGAACACGTTCAACACTTCCCCAACAACCAAAACCCCCAAAGAATCAGGCCGGAAATCGCTGGAAACCTCTGATTTTCCCTTTTCTTGAACTCCCTCACCAATTTCTTCTCAAATCAAGGCTACCCAAGTCAGAAATCTTACCTTAGATGCAAGAGGAGGAAGAGAAGATCCTCTAATGGCCGGTGGTGCAGCCGGTGGCAGTAGTTTCACTGGAAAAGAGGTTCCGGTTTTGTAGAAAAGAAAAAGAAAAGAAGAAAAGGAAAAAGAAAGAAGGAAGAAGGAAAACGGGGGGGGTTGGAATCAGGTTTCCCGATTTCTCTCTTCCTTTTTTGTTTTAACTTCCTCCTTTCCATAATTAGAAACTCACCTTAAAAAAAATAACCATGCTATGAATAGTAATTTCTATTTTTGGTCATAACTTTTCAGTAGAAACTCCGATTTAAACAAATTACGTGTCCACGAACTCGATTTTACATATACTACGACATTCTCAAAGAAATTTCCTAATTTACCGAACTGAAGAAAAAGTCACTTTTCGGTCAATCACGGTAAAAAGTAACTAGTAAAAAGTTTAAGGTACGGGGCATTACAAGTAAATCCCAACTTCATTTGGTTTGTCTTTTAATCAAATAGCTTCTAAATCATTAAATGCATTGTTCTTGTTCATTTCGAACAATTTGATCACTTTGTTTCTAGTTTGAGTTTATGAACAGTGATTCCAAACCTCTTGCTTCTAATTCCTTTGATTTGGCGTGTGTTTTAGTGAAATGGCTTCTAAATCTTTAAATGCGTTGTTATGCTGATATTCAAAGCGCCATATGCTTTCTATTCATTTCAAACAATTTGATCACTTTGTTTCTAGTTTGAGTTTCCAAACAATGATTCCAAACCTCTTGTTTCTAATTCCTTTGATTTGGATTGTCTTTTAGTCAATTGGCTTCTAAATCATTAAATGCGTTGTTCTAGGGAGATTCAAAATGCAAGATGCTTTCCTTTCATTTCAAATAATTTGATCACTTTTCTTCTAGTTTGAGTTTATGAATAGTGATTCCAAACCTCTTGCTTCTAATTCCTCTGATTTGGCTTGTCTTTTAGTGAAATGGTTTATAAATCTTTAAATGTGTTGCTTTTGTTCATTTTGAACAATTTGATCACTTTGTTTCCAGTTTGAGTTTATGAACAGTGATTCCAAACTTTTTGCTTCTAATTCCTCTCATTTGGCTTGTCTTTTAGTGAAATGGCTTCAAAATCTTAAAATGCGTTGTTCTTGTGGGATTCAACGTGATAGGAGCATTTTAATGCGACGTTTTAAGTGTTATTTCCTCATATTTACTTAGTTATTCCTTTAAGAAAGTTTCTATTTTTAGTAATAGTTTCTATTTTCAGGTCCTTGGAATAAATGGGCTTAAATGAGCTCATAAATGGAAAGAGAAGCTAGAGAAAGTTGGAGGGAATGAAGATAAGACACAAAGGGTTGCATAAAATAGCTAAAATGAAGAAAAGAAGTTTTCATGTTTCAACCAGGAATCCTGTTCGGAAGAGTAAACTTTGACAAAGCAAGACTCCTAAACCAACCAAGAAGCATGATCGAAATAATGAAAGGAAATGACGCTAGGAGACCTCAAGGCTTGAAGATGACATAAGAAGGCCCAAGATCCTTCTAGTAAGGAAGATATTTTTTGGAATTAAATCTTATTTTGTCGTGGGAAATCATGAAGATAACTTGAAAAATCAAGAAGAAATCAAGGAAAAACGTTGGAAATATTCTAGAGAGAGTTTCAAGGGATTGTGCAACAAGATAAGGCCCAAAACAAGTCTAGATTCGTTCCTAAATCCCCTCAATACTGTTACGTCCCGAACCTAGAATTTTCGATTTTTATTAATTTGACGGTAAATGTCAGTTACTCTTAATTTTTACTCCGTTATACCATTTTAGTGGCCCTAAAACTTGACTTTTGTTCGGACCATGATTTGAGAAAATGTTCTTCATGAAAGTCGTAGAGGATGTTAAACCGAGAACATGCATACGTGGTTCGTAAAAATCGGAGTTAGTATGCGAAAGTTATACGCGAAAAACTAAATTTACTATTCCCGGTTACTGTTCATAGTAAGTTCTTTAAATAGTAAGTTACTGTGGTAAGTTTCCAATTTTGGAAACTTACCCGGCCTCTTCTCTCTCTTCTCCCCCGACTCTTCCTCCTCCAGTTCGGCCGAATCTTCCTCCTCTAAGTTCCTTCGATTCCGACCGCCCCACGACGAAACCCAGACATCCCTAGGTTCGCCTCTTCCTCCTCGTCATGCCCATGGTCGCATTTCACGGTATCTAGACCGGAGGAGCTCGGAATTGAGCCACGAAGTTTACTGTAGCAGATTGGGTTTTTCGGCGATTTCCGGCGATTTCGGTCATCTCCGGCCACCAAACCGGTGTCGAAGGTTCGGTTTTCTTCACTGATCATTTCCCCTATGGCCTTGTGTCTCGATTTGCTATGTAGAAGTCGAATTGTTGAATTGAAATTCTAGGGTTCTTGAGAAATTTCTGGGATTTTGTACACCGATCGGATTCGACTGTTTTTAAGCATAATTTGGATGTGTTGTAGTTGAATAAAATGACCAGTGGGTAGAATTGATGTTGTGCATGAAATTTGGTGGCCATAGGAGGAGGTTAATTCCGGCGAGTAACCGCCACTCGCCGCCACTGTGGGCGGCGCGTGAGGTGGTGTAGGGCACGTTTCTGACTGTCGTAATTTGGCTATTTAATCATTGGTATAATGCAGTTTCCATATTGGTGACTTCGAGTTAATTTCGTGAAGTGTAGATATGGTTTTCTTTATGGTGTGAAATTCATTGATTAATTCACGGATAATCCGTGTATCAGAATTCCTTAATCGGAAGCTCAAAGTAAAGAAATGAAGTTAGAAAAGTGAAATTGGAGATTTTTAAGTAAATAATAACAATTGGGATATGGTTGTGTTTTTGGTGAATTTAATTTTTATCCGTCCTATACTTATCGGTTTATGAACGTTACATTGTACAGGACGTGAGGAGGATTCTCACGAGGAGGGTTCGGATCGACGGCAAGCTTAGCCGTATACTGTGAGTGGACGTTTGATTTTAATTCATGCATGCAAATAAATCTTTTAAGTTACGAAATTATTTAAAGTATCTTTTATTTAATGAGCATATTATTCGATTTTTGATTATGAAATTATTTATGGTTCAAATTGCCGATTAGAAGTGGTTATGTTCCATTTCGAACTTTTTATTAGAAATAATCTTCGATAAGATTATTTCTGAAAATGAAAGTATCATTATTTATTAGTAGATTCGGGTTTTTCGAAAAATCTTCGGAAAGGGAAGATTTCTTCGAGATTATAAACTTACTTTATTTTAGTATATTGATTCATAATTTTGAATCATGTTGGCGTGCGGGGTCACGTCGTTAGACTAAGTTCCTTTCTTGTGAGACTTCGAGGAAATCTCACAAATTCTCGATTTTCATATTGTTTTTACCCACCATACCTGGGTCGATATACTTTATTGCTAGCTAGCCTATTGGTACTCCTCCCTACTTACTTTGTGTTAGTGGGTGAGTAGAGCCGAGCATGAGATGCTCTTGAGTGTGGGACACTCCGACCCGAGCCTTAGCGGCTCACTTTTTTTATTGTATGGTGATGACGTTTTTCCCCATACCTTTTAAATTATTTACTTATTTATTTATTCGTCCGACTAACAGGGTCGGTCGAATTTCCCTCAAGCCAGCGGGGCTGGCTTAGTCATGAAAGTGATTTAAAATCTTTAGTTCCCTATTGCATGCATAAGAACGTTCTAAGCAATAAATGTGGGAAAGTGAGAAACATTTCTTTCTTAATTAAATATTTTTGTCCACTCACAACTAACGTTTTATTGCTTACTTTCCCTGGGCCTTTCGGTTTCCTTTGCCCAGTTCGCAGTGTTGCTGTTCGGCGTAGGATCGAGGCTTAGCACCAGTCCTGCCACTTGCCTTGCGTAGGTTAATATTAACCTACCTCATGTAATATATTTGACTTTATCGTAGATCGCTCTGATAACCTTGAAAGGTTTAGTACTATTGTGTATTAATTTCATTGTCGGAGATGTGTTTTATTGTGGAGTTGAAGATTAGAACCCCCAGGCTGTATTGTATAAATTTTACTGCCTTTACGCTTGGTTTTTAGTTTAGTAACTTGTGGTGGTTGTGAAATATAGGATGACTGCATGTTGTTGGATCTTGAATTTGGAAAAATTTGTTTTTGTTGTTTTTCTTACAGGTTGGGTCGTCCACTTTTAAGGGAAGTTCTGTCGAATTTTTCTTAAAAGTGGGCCCCGTAGAGTCCATCTTGAAAATTTGAGAGGATTTTCGGGATGGGTTCTGACAGTTGGTATCAGAGCTTTAGGTTTTCTGTTTCCTGTCACTTATACTATCTTATGTACTTGATGACATCTAGTATCTTCCGAGTGATGGCCCGACCGCGGCGGATCCCCATCATGTGCTCTTCGATGCTAGTATGTTCTCAGGTGTATAAGGTAGTTGTCCTGGTATCTTTACTATAAATTGTTTAATCTTCTTTTTAATCTCAGGCGCTATGCCTCCTAGACGCCGAAATCGCGGGGAGACTCCTCCCGCTCCAGGAGACGAGAATGCTTCCAGAGGATTAGCAAATGCCTTGGGACGTATTGTCCAACAGTTGACAGCAGCGCTTCCTGGCTCCAGGACTGATTTTACCATGGAGCGAGCAAAGAGACATGAAGCTTATAGTTTCTCCCATGCTCCGAATGCTATGGATGCCCAGAATTGGCTGAACAAGATGGAGAGGGTCTTTGCTCAGATTAATTGCCCAGAGGAACGAAAAGTGGGGTTGGCAGTAGACTTTCTTGACGGAGTGGCCTTTGATTGGTGGGACACGACTAGCAGAGATTTGGGGGACGTTGGTCCGATAACATGGGAACAGTTCAAGGAACATTTTAATAGGCGGTACTATGGCACAGCTATCCGTGACAGGATGAAGTATGAGTTTCTACATCTAGAGAAAGGGGACAGGTCGGTGACGGAGTTTGAACAGCGATTCACCCAGTTAGCCCAGTTTGTGCCAAATCTGATAAGTACTGAGGAGGAGCGGATTTACAGGTTCATTGAAGGTTTGGGGGGTGATTATCGTGTCCAGTTAACAGCCATACCCTTTTACACCTATCATGAGGCGGTTAACGCCGCTCTGAGACTGGAGACGATGTATCTATCGGGAGTTCGACCCCGAGACTTAGACAGTCTTAGCCAGGGCCCATCGAATAGATCAGCTTCCACCTCCGGTTCAGGATCCTCAGTAGGCAGTGGACAGAGTAGTGGATCTAGTGCTGGATCTCGTTTTAGACGCGGGGGGGCGCACCAGGAGATTCAATCGGGGACAGTTGGGTGGACGCCAGTTTGGACAGAGCAGGGCTAGTTCTAGCAGTCAGCACAGAACTCCAGCTGGTCAGCCAGCCCAGTATGGGCAATATCAGTCAGTGGGGTGCTTTGAGTGTGGACATCAAGATCATTTTAAAAGGGACTGCCCCCTGTTGACCCAGAGAGTTGCATCTACCCCTTTTCAGGCGATAGGTCAGTCATTCGTTGGTACTTCTACTAGTGGTAATGTTGCTTCTTCCAGCGGTGCAGTAGCTCGTGGCAGTTCCCTGCAGGGTAGAGGTCAGAGAGGACGTCCCACGACTCATGCAAGATTACATGCCATGACTCAGCAGGAGGGCCGCGATTCACCAAATGTTATCATTGGTATGTTATCTGTGTTTGGTCAACCTGCTTATACTTTAATTGATCCTGGTGCTTCGCATTCTTTTATGTCAAGTAGATTTGCATGTTTTGCAAATGTACCGCTGTCGCCCCTTATGGGCGAGTGGTATGTATCTCTGCCTGCGGGAGCATCATTTAAGATAGAGTGGGTTTTTAAAGGTTGTAGCGTTTCGATTGATGATGTTGATTTGGAAGTTGATCTAATCCCTTTAGATCTTGTGGAATTCGATGTGATTTTGGGAATGGAGTTTTTAGCAACTCACCAGGCTAATGTTGATTGCTTTCGCAAGATTGTAGTATTTAGAAGTCCAGGGAAGCCGATAATTTTCTTTCAGGGTGATCGGAATGTTCTTCCTTCTTGCCTAATTTCAGCTTTAACGACTGAAAAGCTTTTGAACAAGGGTTGTCAGGCTTTTTTATTGTATGGTGATGACGTTTTTCCCCATACCTTTTAAATTATTTACTTATTTATTTATTCGTCCGACTAACAGGGTCGGTCGAATTTCCCTCAAGCCAGCGAGGCTGGCTTAGTCATGAAAGTGATTTAAAATCTTTAGTTCCCTATTGCATGCATAAGAACGTTCTAAGCAATAAATGTGGGAAAGTGAGAAACATTTCTTTCTTAATTAAATATTTTTGTCCACTCACAACTAACGTTTTATTGCTTACTTTCCCCTGGGCCTTTCGGTTTCCTTTGCCCAGTTCGCAGTGTTGCTGTTCGGCGTAGGATCGAGGCTTAGCACCAGTCCTGCCACTTGCCTTGCGTAGGTTAATATTAACCTACCTCATGTAATATATTTGACTTTATCGTAGATCGCTCTGATAACCTTGAAAGGTTTAGTACTATTGTGTATTAATTTCATTGTCGGATATGTGTTTTATTGTGGAGTTGAAGATTAGAACCCCCAGGCTGTATTGTATAAATTTTACTACCTTTACGCTTGGTTTTTAGTTTAGTAACTTGTGGTGGTTGTGAAATATAGGATGACTGCATGTTGTTGGATCTTGAATTTGGAAAAATTTGTTTTTGTTGTTTTTCTTACAGGTTAGGTCGTCCACTTTTAAGGGAAGGTCTGTCGAATTTTTCTTAAAAGTGGGCCCCGCAGAGTCCATCTTGAAAATTTGAGAGGATTTTCGGGATGGGTTCTGACAAATACATTTTGGACGAAAATAAGGAATAAAATCTGCATTTTTTCATGAAAATCAAGAGAAAATCAATGGGAGACGTTAAAGATAAGGCCATAGAGATTTTTAAGGGAGAAAAGGTTCAAAATGCGGCCAGATACGCTGTCTAGGTACGTCCCTATATATTTGGCCGAAAATGATCAGAAATAATCCTTAGAAATTCAGCAAATATATATATATATATATATATTAAAGGATTATGAACTTATTTTGATGGCTTTCGATTGGTTGGGTGACACAACAAAGCTGACATGGCGCTATGTGATTGGTCGAAGCTGTGTGGAATTATTAAACAATTCTTTGGGAAAATAAAAGAAGATTCATGAAGCTTGGAGACCAAGTTCACGTCCCCTATATATACTCCCCCTAGCTTGACACATTCTCCATTCAGAAAATACTCCCATAACTTCAAAGCTCTCTCCCCCTCTCTCCACTCTCTAGTTTCAAGTTCTACGTTTTCAAGCAAGGATAGGAAGAAGAAGGAGCTGTGAGCCCTAGCCTCCATCATCCACCTTGAAGACTTGCTTCCAAGATTCAAGATCCAACGTTCAAGCTCACCATCTCCATCTCCCCTTACGGTGTAATTCATTCTTTTTTCCTTGTAATCTTTTGATTTCCTTGTTTGAATTCATAGGAACTTGTTTCTAGTTAACAATAACGTTTAGGGCAAAGTATAAGCCCAATTCCAAGTTTAAATAAAGTTTTCGAATTCTATAATTGTGATTCTAAGTTGCTTATGTGAGTTTGTTCGATTGAATTTGCTTTACATAAAACTTTTATATGTTTATGTTTGGTGGCCAACTTAGGATATATGCATGTAATTGGTGCTAGATTTAAGTTAACGATTCACCTAATAGTTTTGTGAACTTAAATCAAAAGTAGTAAAGGCTTTGGACAAAGGTCGAATTCAATTGAAGAGGATTGCAAATAGGTGAACTTATTCATACTAGGTTGTGCACTTAAGTTGATAACCTTTCTCTATGCTTCTTGCGTTGAACATGTTTTGATTAGCAAGCTTTCTAGACTTTGATTGCATGTTTAATATGATTGATCTAGGTGCTTTCACTTAGGTTAATTAGTAAAGGAAAGTAAAATATGGGAAATCATTTGCTTCTCACATGATCAACTTCTTTCTCATGACTTAGATGATCAATTATAGGGTTTGAATCAAATTTATATGGAATTGGTTTTGATCTTTGTTTCTTACGTTTCCTTCTTGTATTTGTGTTTTTATATTTTCTTTATTTTGTTTATTTTAATTTTCGAAACCCTAATTGTTAAGACCCCCTTATTTTGTATTTTGTATATATCCTTTGTTTTATTTTTTTGTAAATATTATACTTTGTATTTTTATTGATTCTTTAATTGTTTTAAAATGACAGGTGTACCCTCAATCCCCGGATTAGATCAATCCCTGTTTACCGTATACTAACGATGACATTTTTCAGGGTTAAATTGGGCGCTTACTTTTAGCGTATCAATTCTATGTTTAAATGTTTTCGAATTCTATGAATATGATTCTAAGTTGCTTATGTGAGTTTGTTCGATTGAATTTGCTTTACAGAAAACTTTTATGTGTTTATGTTCTTTGGTGGCCAACTTAGGATATATGCATGTAATTGGTGCTACATTTAAGTTAACGATTCACCTAATAGTTTTGTGAATTTAAATCAAAAATAGTAAAGGCTTTGGACAAAGGTCGAATTCAATTGAAGTGGATTGCAAATAGGTGAACGTATTCATACTAGGTTGTGCACTTAAGTTGATAACCTTTCTATATGCTTCTTGCATTGAACATGTTTTGATTAGCTAGCTTTCTAGACTTTGATTGCATGTTTAATAGGATTGATCTAGGTGCTTTCACTTAGGTTAATTAGTAAAGGCAAGTAAAATATGGGAAATCATTTGCTTCTCACATGATCAACTTCTTTCTCATGACTTAGATGATCAATTATAGGGTTTGAATCAAATTTACATGGACTTGGTTTTGATCTTTGTTTCTTACGTTTCCTTCTTGTATATGTGTTTTTGTATTTTCTTTATTTTGTTTATTTTAATTTTCGAAACCCTAATTGTTAAGACCCCCCTTATTTTGTATTTTGTATATATCCTTTGTTTTATTTTTTTGTAAATATTATACTTTGTATTTTTATTAATTCTTTAATTGTTTTAAAATGATAGGTGTACCCTCAATCCCCGGATTAGAACGATCCCATTTAGCGTATACTAACGATGATATTTTCTGGGTTAAAGTATACGCTTGCTTTTAGCGTACCAATTTTTGGCGCAGTTGCCGGAGATTGAAAAATCACTTGTTTTTGTTTCTAATTGTTGTATATAAATTGTTTGAAACTTAGTTTAAATTAACTAGGTTGTTTTTTTATATTGTTGAGTGCGAGTTTTAATTGTAGGTTGTAAATTGAGAGGAATAGGTGAAGTCGCGTTTGTTAATATTGGCCTAAACCCCTTATTGGTACCTAGTTTAGGTTCCTTAAGGTTGAGGGCGGCCTTTATTAACACTTCTTGAATGATAGGAGCATTTTAATTCGATATTTTAAATGTTATTTCCTCATATTTACTTAGTTATTTCTTTAGGAAAGTTTCTATTTTCTATTTTTAGGAAGTTTACTGTTTTGTTTGTAGAAAGTTTGTATTTTTCATTTTTAGAAAGTTTTCCCATTTTAGTTTAGGAAAGTTGTCATTTCTTGTCTTAGAAAAGTTTCTATTTTTGGTAACAGTTTCTATTTTCAGTACTTGGGAATAAATGAGCTGAAATGAGCTCATAAATGGAAAGAGAAGCTAGCCAACGTTGGAGGGAGACAAGATGAGATACAAAGGGCTGCATAAATGAGCAGAAATGAAGAAATGAAGTTTTCCTAATTCAACCATGAAATCCTGTCCAAGAACTCTTAGGCCGTCCAAGAAGTGTGATCGAAATGATGAAGTATCATGGCCTGAGAGAAGCTTCTTAAAGACCTTAGAAGATGATTTGGCAAGGAGGTGACGCATAAAGGCCCAAGAACGAGAAAGTATACTTTGGATTTTCGGCAAAATGGACAAAAGCCCATGAAATTAGTTTTTTGTGATGCAAAGGAGTATATGTTGAGTTGTTTGCCGTAAGAGAGAAACAAGGAGATGGCGTGAAATAAAGAGGAGAATAAAAGATTACGCCAAGAGATTTTCTAGGGAGAGTTTTAAGGAAGGAAATATTCTTGGAAAAATTAATTGTGTTGATTGCCGTGAAAAGGGAGAGAGAACAACGTGAAAATCAAGAAAATTAAAGGATATTGATGCCACACAAGGAAGGATATGCCATGGAGATTTCCTGGGGAGAGTTTTAAGGAAAGAAGATGTGTGGACACCAAGCAAAGGCTCAAAATGCGTCTAGATTCATCCCTAAATTCCCTAAAGGAATTTTGGCTGAAATTAAAGAGAAAAATAAGAATATATTCATGGAAATTTGGCACTATTCACTAGGTATTATTTTGGAGAGTTTTGATTGGTTGGACAACACAATAGGGCCTACATGGCAATTTTTGATTGGTTGAAATTATGTGGCATTTTCTGATAATTCCTTGGAAAATAATAGAAGATTCATGAAGACTTGGAGACCAAGGCCAACGTCCCCTATATAAACCCCCCTATGCTTGACATTTTCAATACACATTCTCCATTCAGAAAATACTCCCCATAACGTCAAAGCTCTCTCCCCCTCTCTCCACTCTCTAGTTTCAAGTTCTACGTTTTCAAGCAAGGAGAGGAAGAAGAAGAAGGAGCTGTGAGCCCTAGCCTCCATCATCCACCTTGAAGACTTGCTTCCAAGATTCAAGATCCAACGTTCAAGCTCACCATCTCCATCCCCTTACGGTGTAATTCATTCTTTTTTCCGTGTAATCTTTTGATTTCCTTGTTTGAATTCATAGGAACTTGTTTCTAGTTAACAATAACATTTAGGGCAAAGTATAAGCCCAATTCCAAGTTTAAATAAAGTTTTCGAATTCTATAATTGTGATTCTAAGTTGCTTATGTGAGTTTGTTCGATTAAATTTGCTTTACATAAAACTTTTGTATGTTTATGTTCTTTGGTGGCCAACTTAGAATATATGCATGTAATTGGTGCTAGATTTAAGTTAACGATTCACCTAATAGTTTTGTGAACTTAAATCAAAAGTAGTAAAGCTTTGGACAAAGGTCGAATTCAATTGAAGAGGATTGCAAATAGGTGAACTTATTCATACTAGGTTGTGTACTTAAGTTGATAATCTTTCTTTATGCTTCTCGCGTTGAACATGTTTTGATTAGCTAGCTTTCTAGACTTTGATTGCATGTTTAATAGGATTGATCTAGGTGCTTTCACTTAGGTTAATTAGTAAAGGAAAGTAAAATATGGGAAATCATTTGCTTCTCACATGATCAACTTCTTTCTCATGACTTAGATGATCAATTATAGGGTTTGAATCAAATTTACATGGAGTTGGTTTTGATCTTTGTTTCTTACGTTTCCTTCTTGTATATGTGTTTTTGTATTTTCTTTATTTTGTTTATTTTTAATTTTCGAAACCCTAATTGTTAAGACCCCCCCTTATTTTGTATTTTATATATATCCTTTGTTTTATTTTTTTGTAAATATGATACTTTGTATTTTTATTAATTCTTTAATTGTTTTAAAATGACAGGTGTGCCCTCAATCCCCGGATTAGAACGATCCCTATTTACCGTATACTAACGATGATATTTTCAGGGTTAAATTATATGCTTACTTTTAGCGTATCATTGAACTGTCTTCACACTTAGGACCTTTTTCATCTTAGTAAGTATAGCCTATGTGGAATGGTGTCTAGGAAGGGGACAATGATCATGACGGTTTTTGAATCCAGAAGTGCTTACAAATGGGCCTAAGCCACTATGTGGGAGTAGCTCATGCCAAAATGGATTTTGTCTCTCGTGTTCGTCCTCCCTCACCTGGCCATTTCAGTAAGGTTGCCCAAAAGATGTAAGAGGGACTTTGTGTTTAGGCAACTATACTTGGGCCGCACGTCCACTTGATTTAACTCTTGGAATTAGATTCGATATCAATGATATTTATAACAAAAGAAAATGTTGTGATACACTGAGGTATATTGGATTCAACATAGTCTTGCTTGAAAAAGGGTAGTTGTTTCAGTCCCATTGCACATCGAGACTCTCTGTTCCCGTACCTAAGTGTTGAAAATAAATTGAACTCTTGGAGTGATAAATGAAAAATATATTCATATTTTCTTGGCAATGGTTTGATGATCTCATTATTCTTTCATCTTGTTAGAATGCTAGAATTCGCTCTTGTGCTTGTTGAGACGTTTTATCAATATATGGCCCTGATTCTGGAAAGGATAGAGGCATATAGGAATTACCACCATTGCCAAATAAACTTTTGTCCCCATTTGTGCCCGTCGTGAGACCCCCTTTGAGCCTACATTAAGTCTTTTCTTTTATCACCTTTAAAATCCGTAACCCTGAACCTTAGTATAGTTACAACCTTACCCTTTGTTCTGAAAACTTGGTAGAGCTATCTTTTGAAGACTTACTACATGGATTTGGCGCAAGAATGAAGATTGAGAAGAGGTGAAAGTTTAAGTATGGAGGTAGACTTATCCATGAGAAAAAAATTACATGAAAGCCGTGAAAATTAAAATGTAAAACAAAAGAAAAAAATTATGTACGGCTAAAAAGAAAAAGATGAAAAAAAAATGTGTATATATATATATATATGTTTATGGATTTTAGTCCCCCATACTTGGTGAGTTTGGAGTTTGTTTTGAATTGAAGGCCCACTACAGAAAAAATTTGGTCTTTGTCCAATTCACGGGAGTTCAAGGGAAGTTTAGAGTGAAGTTTGAGCCCAACATGAAGACATTAGGCTCGTTTATGTTGCCTCTATGGGGTGATGACGTTTTTGCAATGCCTTGGTGGATTTCTTGAAGTCTCTACATTTACATGAGCTCTACTAGGTTTTTAGGACACTTCGTTAAATCTTACCTTTCATTTCTTAAAACCTTGAGCCTTGGCCCCATTACAACCTTTTGTAATACCTTCTTGATCCTTAAGATGGTACAGCCTTTGATGTGGAGATGAGTTACAAGAGTTGAACCTATGGCTTGGGTTCATTCATGCAAGTAGCTGGTATCTTTCATGAGATCTTTGAAAAAATAATTATATTCACAAAGTGCTTTTCATTTCTTATATATGTGAGCTATTTGATTGCTTTAAAATATGTTCTCTCACATATAATTGAGTGATTATAAGCTTTTAAGCATTGCCTTGATCTGAGAGAAGAAAGAGTGGATATACCTTGTAAGGATATGAATTATACTTGCCTGACACATGCTGAGCTCCACCCCATCACCATTGTTACAACCAAGTCCTACTTGTGTATGTGTGGATTATGTCTTTTAATTAACTCTCGAATGCCTAAACATTGATTCTTGGTTGAGTGCTAATCTTGGTGTTGTGAAAGTAAGAGATTGCTGAGACAAAATGTTGAAGGGCAATAGATTTTTCATTTGTTTGAGTCTTTCTATCTTTGTTTTGTTGAGTCTTAGTTTGTGTCTTTGTGTGATTTTGCTAAGGGACTTGCAAAAGCTAAGTGTGGAGGAATTTGATAAGAGCATTTTTATAAGAAAGTTTCTATTTTTATTAATAATTTCTATTTTCAGGTCCTTAGAATAAATGAGCGTAAATGAGCTCAGAAATGGAAAGAGAAGCTAGAGAACATTGGAGGGAGTGAAGATAAGACACAAAGGGCTGCATAAATGAGCTAAAATGAAGAAAAGAAGTTTTCCTGTTTCAACCAGGAATCCTGTTCGGAAGAGGAAACTTTGACAAGGCAAGACTCCTAAGCCAACCAAGAAGCATGATCGAAATAATGAAAGGAAATGACGCTGGGAGACCTTAAGGCTTGAAGCTGACACAAGAAGGCCCAAGATCCTTCTAGATTAATGTGGATTTCGGCAAAATGTTGAAAGCCCAATTAATTTTGGGTTGTTGGACGTAAGGAAGATTTTTTTGAGAATTAAATCTGATTTTCCGTGGGAAATCATGAAGATAACTTGAAAAATCAAGAAGAAATCAAGGAAAAACGTTGGAAATATTCTAGGGAGAGTTTCAAGGGATTGTGCAACAAGATAAGGCCCAAAACAAGTCTAGATTCGTTCCTAAATCCCCTCAATACATTTTGGACGAAAATAAGGAATAAAATCTTCATTTTTCCATGAAAATCAAGAGAAAATTAAGGGGAGACGTTAAAGATAAGGCCATAGAGAGTTTTAAGGGAGAAAAGGTTCAAAATGCGTCCAGATACGTTGTCTAGGTACATCCCTAGATATTTGGCTGAAAATGATGAATAAACTCAGAAATAATCCTTAGAAATTCAGCAAATATATATATATATATATATATATTAAAGGATTATGGACTTATTTTGAAGGCTTTCGATTAGTTGGGTGACACAACAAAGCTGACACGGCGCTATGTGATTGGTTGAAGCCGTGTGGAATTAAACAATTCTTTGGGAAAACAAAAGAAGATTCATGAGCTTGGAGACCAAGTTCACGTCCCCTATATATACTCCCCCTAACAACACGCATTCTACATTCAGAAAATACTCCCATAACGTCAGAGTTCTCTCTCTCCCTCTCTAGTTTCAAGTTCTGCGTTTTCAAACAAGGAGAGGAAGAAGAAGAAGGAGCCGTGAGCCCTAGCTTCCATCGCCCACCTTGAAGACTTGCTTCCAAGATTCAAGATCCAACGTATAAGCTCTTGATAGGAGCATTTTATTGCGACGTTTTAAGTGTTATTTCCTCATATTTACTTAGTTATTCCTTTAGGAAAGTTTCTATTTTCTATTTTTTAGGAAGTTTCCTGTTTTATTTGTAGAAAGTTTCTATTTTTCATTTTAGAAAGTTTTCCCATTTTAGTTTTGGAAAGTTGCCATTTCTTGTTTTAGGAAAGTTTTTATTTTTGGTAACAGTTTCTATTTTCAGGACTTAGGAATAAATAGGCTGAAATGAGCTTATAAATGGAAAGAGAAGCCAGCCAACGTTGGAGGGAGACAAGATGAGATACAAAGGCCTGCATAAATGAGCAGTAATGAAGAAAAGAAGTTTTCCTGCTTCAACCAAGAAATCATGTCCAAGAAAGGAGTCATTTCTAGGCCGTCCAAGAAGTGTGATCGAAATGATGAAGTGTCATGGCGTGAGAGAAAGTTCTTGAAGACCTTAGAAGATGACATGGCAAGGAGGTGACGCATAAAGGCCCAAGAACTCTCAAATATACTTTGGATTTTCGGCAAAATAGATAAAAGCCCATGAAATTAGGGTTTTGTGATGCAAAGGAGTACATGTTGAGTTGTTTGCCGTGAACTACCAAGAGAGAAACAAGGAGATGGCGTGAAAATAAAGAGGAGAATAAAAGATTACGCCAAGAGATTTTCTAGGGAGAGTTTTAAGGAAGGAAATATTCTTGGAGGAGTTAATTGTATTGATTGTGGTGAAAAGGGAGAGAGAACAACGTGAAAATCAAGAAAAATAAAGGAGATTGATGCCACACAAGGAATGATATGCCATGGAGATTTCCTAGGGAGAGTTTTAAGGAAAGAAGAAGTGTGGACACCAAGAAAAGGCTCAAAATGCTTCTAGATTCATCCCTACATTCCCTAAAGGAATTTTGGCCGAAGTTAAAGAGAAAAATCAGAATATATAAATGGGAATTCGGCACTATTCACTAGGGAATTATTTTGGAGAGTTTTGATTGGTTGGACAACACAATAGGGCTTACATGGCAATTTGTGATTGGTTGAAGTTATGTGGCATTTTCTGATAATTCCTTGGAAAATAATAGAAGATTCATGAAGACTTGGAAACCAAGACCAACGTCCCCTATATAAACTCCCCTAGGCTTGACGTTTTCAACACACATTCTCCATTCAGAAAATACTCCCATAACGTCAAAGCTCTCTCTCCCTCTCTCCACTCTCTAGTTTCAAGTTCTGCGTTTTCAAGCAAGGAGAGGAAAAAGAAGAAGGAGTCGTGAGCCCTAGCCTCCATCATCCACCTTGAAGACTTGCTTCCAAGATTCAAGATCTAACGTTCAAGCTTTCCATGTTTGAATTCGTAGGAACTTGTTTATAGTTAACAATAATGTTTAGGGCAAAGTTTAAGCCCAATTCTATGTTCAAATAAAGTTTTTGAATTCCATGATTATGATTCTAAGTTGCTTATGTGAATTTGTTCAATTGAATTTGCTCTACATAAAACTTTTATATGTTTATGTTCTTTAGTGGCCAACTTAGAATATATGCATGTAATTGGTGCTAGATTTAAGTTAACGATTCACCTAATAGTTTTGTGAACTTAAATCAAAAGTAGTAAAGGCTTTGGAAAAAGGTCGAATTCAATTGAAGAGGATTGCAAATAGGTGAACTTATTCAACTAGGTTGTGCACTTAAGTTGATTACCATTCTCTACGCTTCTTGTCACGCCCCGAATTTTATAATAACAATTCAAAATCCGAAACATGAAAATACTACAACTCCAAAATAATCATCCTGAAAATTTCTTTTCATAACTTCCTCACCACACGAAATAAAATCAAACCGAATTTAGTCTCGGTTAATTGTTACAACTCAAATCCAAAATGAAATGTAAAGCTCTAAATGAGCATACACACCTCACAACTAAATGAAATAATAAAAACTGCTGTAACACCTAAGCAGCTCGGTCACCTCCCTGGTTATCCTGACCTGCAGGAATATCCGCTACACCATTTGAATAGTGTACCGGGATTGCAACAACACAAAACCCGGTAAGCTTATGAAAGCTCGTATGAGTAAAAGGAAAGAACTATTGCTTAATTCAATTCATAATTATTCCCACACACAACAACCCTAAACAATTTCCACATCCACAAGTACTAACAATCTCAATCAACACCAAATCAATACATCAAGATAAACCCCAACACACATCTTTCTACACAACTCTCAACATCGTATTTATAAAAATACGGTACTTGACAGACTAGAGCTCTAACTGAATCGTAGCCCGTCACCTGGCCTAGGTTATGGCATCCGACATATTTATCATTATCGTATTTCATCAATATGTATACCTATATACATATTTAGAACGTCTAATAATTCCACATACTCAACCAATCGTATCCCATCATCCACCCAGGATTAGAGCGTCCGATTACCCCACACCGGTCACTACATCGACCCTAAACCCATAAAGGAGCACAACATATAAAATCACATACTGAAATCAACCCAACCAAGATACACCATATTATTATGGAATTACACAATTGAAATATAATCAATTCATCAATTCAGTCAATTATATCATCACTCAACATTATATATTTTCTAGGTAAATATATATATACGTAATCATCCACTCAGGAATGACCACTAATACCATCTATAGTTCACACAAGAAAATCATGAAATTCATTTGTATAATTAAAATTCATTTTACTTACCTATGGACCGTGGTGATTCAAGTCCATGAAATTCTAAAACAAATATTTAATCCATAAATATTTTTCACACAATTACTAAAAATAAATAAATTTCAACGCTCGGTTCGTGATATGAACCATGTGAGTTTTACTCATCTCGAAATTCCCGCTGCGTCTTCAATATAATTATAATTATAATTAACGCCGAAATAGCCCACTCAATAAAATCCGTCAATCACCTAATCAAATATGATTCGAATTTAGCCAACAATTTCAACACATAAATTAACTACCATTTAACGGCCGGATTCTAATTTACATCAAAATCCGACGAGCGGTTTCTCACGAATCGCTCCCCTAAGTACCGTTTTGCACATATACGAAGATCCAACGGTCGGATCTTCGCCCATGACCACACAAAGCCTCTGGGACAGTCATCTGATCATCATAACAAATTTACAAGTTCATCTGACGGTCCTAATTTCACAGATCAAAAATCTAACGATCGAAATCGATCGAAATCACAAAATTCATAACTAATTCATACGATATCCGAAAAATGCATATAATACGCCGAAATGATCGTATCCAAACATAGAATCATAAAATAGACAGAAACCAAATTTTAGACCTCCGGAGGTGGCCGGAAAGGGCCGCCGGAGTTAGGGACAGAGCCGCCACCGACCACCGCCAATGGTGTCGGGGCCGAGCTTGTCCCCTTCGTTTCATCATTCTGAGCAACTTTCATAACTAGCACAAGACCAAAAAATGACGGGAAGGGATCAAAAAGTACCAATTACAGTCGGCGGTCGGAAAAATTCCAGAAACCGGCGAGCTTGAAAACCGACGTGAAAACTGCAACCTCAGGTCTCGATCCCTTCTGGAAAATTGTTCAGAACTTCCTTGCGAACTCAACAAGCCAAGAATCACCAGAAACGATCGTGTATAGCTCGAGATATCTTGATCGAAAGCTTGGTAGTTTCGATCCGTTCGGGTCGAGCTCCGACGAACGTGAAAACGTTCGACCCAGTTCCGGTCCTTCTTGGTGCTTGTAGAGGAAGTTGAGGCGAGCTCAATGAGCAAAGAATCAAGTGAAATGGTGGTGTGTAGCTCGAGATATCGAGATCGAACCGAAATCGACCCTTTTCGGTTCGGGTCGTGCCGCCGCCGCTACAGGCCGTGTCGCGGTGCAAGGCCGCCTCTGGCAGCTGCGCAAGGTTGAGACGAAGCTCCTGGAAGTGGTTTGAAGTCGTGGGGTGGCCGGACGAGCTGGTGGTGGCTTGCTCTTGTTTGCCTATGTTTTCGGCCGAGAGAGAGAGCGATGCGAGAGTTGAGAGAGTGAAAGCACAGTGCTTTCCAAAAAAAGAAAGAAAGACAGAAAGAGAGGCCGGTAGAAAAAAATTAGGGTTTTTTCTATATATACGAGTTTCGGAAAACTTCGTAATTCGATAACTAATTCAGAAAAAATCCGATCTTCGTGTTCCGCACGTGTACGGATTCGTATCGACGAGCTCTACAACTTTCATGAAGGAAGTTTCTCCAAATTTTGTACGTAGAAAAAGTCGATTTCTCAAACCGAGCATTTCGAGCTTTTCGTTAAAAATGATTGTTTCGAAACTTCGATTAATGTAAAAGTGAATTATTATCGAACAATAATCATTAAATCGTATAATAATCACTCAACACAATTACTCGAATTTAAAATGAAAATTGCGGGTATTACACTTCTGGCGTTGAACATGTTTTGATTAGCTAGCTTTCTAAACTTTGATTGCATGTTTAATAGGATTAATCTAGATATTTTCACTTAGGTTAATTAGAAAAGGAAAGTCAAATATGGGAAATCATTTGCTTCAAATGTTTCACATGATCAACTTCTTTCTCATGACTTAGATGATCAATTGTTGGGTTTGAATCAAATTTACATGAAATTGGTTTTAATCTTTGTTTCTTACGTTTCCTTCTTGTATATGTGTTTTTGTATTTTCTTTATTTTTTTTATTTTAATTTTTAAAACCCTAATTGTTAAGACCCCCCTTATTTTGTATTTTGTATATATCCTTTGTTTTATTTTTTTTATAAATATTATACTTTGTATTTTTATTAATTATTTAATTGTTTCAAAATGACAGGTGTACCCTCAATCCCCGGATTAGAACGATCCTTATTTACCGTATACTAACGATGATATTTTCAGGGTTAAATTATATGCTTACTTTTAGCGTATCAGCTCTCCATCTCCATCTCCCCTCACGGTGTAATTCATTCTTTTTTCCTTGTAATCTTTTCATTTCCTTATTTGAATTAGTAGGAACTTGTTTCTAGTTAACAGTAACGTTTAGGGCAAAGTTTAAGCCCACTTCTATGTTTAAATGTTTCGAATTCTATGATTGTGATTCTAAGTTGCTTATGTGAGTTTGTTCGATTGAATTTGCTTTACAGAAAACTTTTATATATTTATGTTCTTTGGTGGCCAACTTAGGTTATATGCATGTAATTGGTGCTAGATTTAAGTTAACGATTTACCTAATAGTTTTGTGAACTTAAATCAAAAGTAGTAAAGGCTTTGGACAAAGGTCGAATTCAATTGAAGAGGATTGCAAATAGGTGAACTTATTCATACTAGGTTGTGCACTTAAGTTGATAACATTTCTCTATGCTTCTTGCGTTGAACATGTTTTGATTAGCTAGCTTTCTAAACTTTGATTGCATGTTTAATAGGATTGATCTAGGTGCTTTCAGTTAGGTTAATTAGTAAAGGAAAGTAAAATATTGGAAATCATTTGCTTCAAATGTTTCACATGATCAACTTCTTTTTCATGACTTAGATGATCAATTATAGGGTTTGAATCAAATTTACATGGAGTTGGTTTTGATCTTTGTTTCTTACGTTTCATTCTTGTAATTGTGTTTTATATTTTCTTTATTTTGTTTATTTTAATTTTCGAAACCCTAATTGTTAAGACCCCCCTTATTTTGTATTTTGTATATATCCTTTGTTTTAATTTTTTGTAAATATTATACTTTGTATTTTTGTTAATTCTTTAATTGTTTTAAAATGACAGGTGTACCCTCAATCCCCGGATTAGAACGATCCCTATTTACCGAATACTAACGATGATATTTTTAGGGTAAAATTATATGCTTGCTTTTAGCGTATCACAACGCAATAGATGTTTTCCGTTCATTTCACACAATTTGATCACTTTGTTTCTAGTTGGAGTTTAGGAACAGTGAATCCAAACTTCTTGCTTCTAATTCCTCTCATTTGACTTGTCTTTTAGTGAAATTGCTTCAAAATCTTTAAATGCGTTGTTTTTGTTTATTTCAAACAATTTGATCACTTGGTTTCTAGTTTGAGTTTATGAACAGTGATTCCAAACCTCTTGTTTCTAATGCCTTTGATTTGAATTGTCTTTTAGTCAAATGGCTTCTAAATCATTAAATGCGTTGTTCTAGTTCATTTCAAACAATTTGATCACTTGGTTTCTAGTTTTAGTTTATGAACAGTGATTTCAAACTTCTTGTTTCTAATTCCTTTGATTTGGCGTGTCTTTTAGTGAAATGGCTTTGAAATCTTCAATGCGATATTCGAGTGAGATACAAAGTGCTAATGTTTTTCATTCATTTCAAACAATTTGTTCACTTTGTTTCTAGTTTGAGTTTATGAACAGTGATTCCAAACCTCTCGCTTCTAATTCCTTTGATTTGGATTGTCTTTTAGTGAAATGGTTTCTTAATCTTTAAATGTATTGCTCTTATTCATTTTGAACAATTTGATAACTTTGTTTCTAGTTTGAGTTTATGAACAGTGATTCCAAACCTTTTGCTTCTAATTCCTCTCATTTGGCTTGTAGTGAAATGACTTCAAAATCTTTAAATGCGTTGTTCTATTGGGATTCAAGGCAATAGATGTTTTCCGTTCAGTTCACATAATTTGATCACTTTGTTTCTAGTTTGAGTTTAGGAACAGAGAATCCAAACTTCTTGCTTCTAATTCCTCTCATTTGGCTTGTCTTTGGTGAAATGGCTTTGAAATCTTAAATGCGATATTCGAGTGAGATACAAAGTACTAGATGCTTTCCATTCATTTCAAACAATTTGTTCACTTCGTTTCTAGTTTGAGTTTATAAACAGTGATTCCAAACCTCTTGCTTCTAATTCTTTTGATTTGGATTGTCTTTTAGTGAAATAGTTTCTAAATCTTGAAATGTGTTGCTCTTGTTCATTTCGAACAATTTGATCACTTGGTTTCTAGTTTGAGTTTGTGAACAGTGATTTCAAACCTTTTGCTTCTAATTCCTCTCATTTGGCTTGTAGGGAAATGGCTTCAAAAATCTTTAAATGCGTTGTTCTAGTGGGATTCAAGGCAATAGATGTTTTCCTTTCATTTCACACAATTTGATCACTTTGTTTCTAGTTTGAGTTTAGGAACAGTGAATCCAAACTTCTTACTTCTAATTCCTCTCATTTAGCTTGCGTTTTAGTGAAATGGCTTCAAAATCTTTGTATGCGTTGTTTTTTTTTTTATTTCAAACAATTTGATCACTTTGTTTCTAGTTTGAGTTTCTGACCAGTGATTCCAAACCTCTCATTTCTAATTCCTTTGATTTGGATTGTGTTTTATTCAAATGGCTTCTAAATCATTAAATGCGTTATTCTTGTTCATTTTAAATAATTTGATCACTTGGTTTGTAGTTTGAGTTTATGAACAGTGACTTCAAACTTCTTGCTTCTAATTCCTTTGATTTGGCCTGTCTTTTAGTGAAATGGCTTCGAAATCTTAAATGCGATATTCGAGTGAGATACAAAGTGCTAGATGCTTTCCATTCATTTCAAACAATTTGTTCACTTTGTTTCTGGTTTGAGTTTATGAACAGTGATTCCAAACCTCTGGCTTCTAATTCCTTGGATTTGGCATGTGTTTTAGTGAAATGGCTTCTTGATAAAAGCACGAAGTGCGACGATTTTCATGAGTATACGCTCCATTCTAGCCTTATTTCTCCCTTAGATTTGTGTTTTGAGTCATTAAAGTCATTTTGAGAGTCTTGTAGAGTATTTGGAGTAAAATAGGCGGAAAATGAAAAATTTATGAAAAAATCCTAACGGGATCAGGATTCCTTACCGTCGATGTTTTTGCGGTCTTTACATTTTAATTCCCTTTATTTTCTCTAAAAAAAATCTGATATTCTCCACCTTTTTGTAGGAAATTTAAGACGTTTGACCAAGTAATGAAGAACATAAAGGAGAAAGATGTTTCAGTTGGGAAATTAAAGGAATTGCCCCATTATTGAGAGGAATTAAGGCCATAAGTACCCCATTATGAGAAATTAAAAGGACAAGAAATAAGACACAGAAAATTAAAGAGAAGATGAAGAAAGCTATGCAATCCCATCCGTCCAAATGATGAAGGGTACGATCGACAAAAGCCAACCACTGCTCCCCTATAAATAGGTAACATCCAGAACAGAATGGGGATCACTTCCTTACCTATCACTTCCTAGCCAAAAACTCTTACGAGACTCTGCCCAATTCACTCCTCAATCCTCTATCACCTACAAGACCGTGACCACCATCCATCCAGCTATCTACGAAGCTCTTAGGCGTTGAGTCAAAGAAGCTTCACCATGATAGCAGAGATGAGTTCACCACCTTGTTGCCAAGCTGCTGAGGAAAGCTTCAAAGTGTAACTATGACTCTATCTTCAATTTTTGTTTCGGTTTTGTGTGTTTGGATTTGTGAGTTGTGTAATTGGAGACATGAAATGTTCAGAATATTTTTATTAACAGTCCTTCTTGGCTAAGGACTTCCTTAGTTTTTCTTAGGTTCGGATTTCTGGTTTTAACCCACTTTCCGATCACATTTTCACATCTTAACCGTTCAGTTTTTAGGTCCTAATGTATAGATCACATCTGAAAATTTTCAGCCAATTTGGTGATCGTTAAGACATCCAAAACTGTAATTTACCATTATAAATACGAACGGTTCCGGTTCGACAGATTCGGTCCGTTCGTGTAAATTGCAGTTTTGGATGTCTTAACGATCACCAAATTGGCTGAAATTTTGCAGGGGGGATCTATACATTAGGCTCTAAAAACTGAACGGTTAAGATGTGAAAATATGATCGGAAAGTGGGTGAAAACACCAAATCCGCACCTAAGAAAAACTAAGGACATCCTTACCTGAGAAAAATCCTTTTTATTAATATTTTTGATATTTTCAGTTTATTATTGTGTTAATTTCGAGAATTCTTTGATGATGCATGTTACAATCTTGTGCCCTTTTACGTGTTTTGGTAATTTTCAGAGTTAGGTTAATAAGTTCTCATGCTAGAATCACGCTGAGTGTTCTTGTTTGTTTGCTTAATTTGCCAAGAATAATTGTTATTTGTTAAGACGCTGAGTTAAACAAGTAATAATTAGTTCTAAAATGGTAAAAACCATGTTTCAATGGTTGAACGATTCTGGAAATTATGTGTTAAATTCTATGTGTAATGGTTAATTTGCATGTGTGAGTCGATTCGGGGGTAGATAATACTACTGATTAAGAGAATTACGCTGAGTGTTCTAAAAAATTAGTAGTATTGGGCATGGTAAAGACTCTTCCGATCCAACCCACATTAGAACGAATTAGATAAATGGATTGATCCGCTGAGGTTTTCATTTGGGCTCTTATCTAGGCATTTAAGATGGGTATGTTTTTGTAGCATGTTGAAATGAATTTTCTGTTTCTAAACTTAGTAATTTACGAGTGGTAATGGTCTAGGTTAGGGAAGTCGATCATTATATATAGTTTTATTTATTTTGTTTTTGTTTTATTTTAAGTAGATTAGTAACCAAATCCCATACCCCCCATTTTATTCTTTTATTTGTTAATTGACCTTTTTGTGTAGGTGTACCCTACAATCCCCGGACTGAACGATCCCTGCTTATCCTATATTGACAACTACATTTTGCAGGGTTAAATTGTGAGGCTATTTCAGCCGCATCAATTTTTGGCGCCGTTGCCGGGGATTGTTAAAATCCCAAGCGCTTAAAGTGTCACCCATTTTTTTGTTTTTATATAGAGTGCATGCTAAATTTTCGTACTAAACTTGTGGAATTGTGACAAATTGTAATTTATGTTTGGCCATGGTATAATTGTGATTTAGTTTAAGTTTTGTGAGTGTTACAAGATTACGCATGTCTTTTACAATTATTATACAATTTGTAGAAGTTGTTTTTGTTTAAGTCTGTTGTAAATTGTATGTGTTTCACTTAGATTAATATACTGAGGTTGTTATAAATTTAGTTAAATACTTAATTATTGTAAGTGTGTAAAATCGTATAAGTAGTCAAGGGCCCTTTTGTTAATATTGGCCTTAACCCTTCATTAGTGCCTTGCTAAGGTCTCTTGAGGTTGAGGGCGGCCTTTATTAGGACTTGGAGAACGGTCTAACACATAAGTTAATTTCCCAGCTGAGTAAGGGGTATACAGATGGTGTCTTAGATTGGGACCCTAGGTGATGGGTTCAATTGGATCTCAGAGATACTATAGAATGAGCCTAAACCACTATGTGGGAGTAGCCGATAGGGGCCTAAACCTCAATGAGGGAGTAGCCTCTGTAGTGTCACCAAAATGAGTCCTCCCTCTCACTTATCTCTTAATCTGGCCATCCAGCATTCTGAAACAAAGAAAAGAGACTTATGTCTAGGTGACTATCCCTATATTGTATCTCACCAATAGTAGTGGTTTCTATTGGGCTCGACTTACAACTTGGAATCAATTGAGATATTAACTATGTATATAACAAACTCAAAAAAAAACAAAATGTGTAATGTGACATGCTTAAGATATATTGGATTAAACATGACCTTGTGGAGGGTAGCTGTTCTATAGTCTCATTGCACAAACGAGGTCCTCTGTTCCAGTACCTAAGTATGTGAATGTAAATGTAACTTAGAAAGTTAAGGAAAGACATAATATTTGTATTCTGAGCCTTGTATATGTTACTAACACTTGATTTGGTCTTAAAGGTCCATGAACGTCCACTGTCTCTAATAAGACTAAGGAGTTCTCAGAAAAACTGGAACGTGCTAAGCAAAGAGCAAACCTCACTTTTTCAGACCGCCCTCCTCTAAAAAGGAGGGACTCTGAGGACTCTAGCTACTCAGGTTATAACTCTGCCCTTGAAGACAAGGTCAACAAGATGTCTACTCTGCTGTCTCAAGTCTTAAACGTTAATGGAGGAGGAGCAATGGCTGAAGTGTGTGGGATGTGCTCGACTCAAGGGCACCCCATTGATAAATGTCCCCAGCTTGCCTCTCCAGAAGGATGGGAATCTGTTAATGCCCTAGGGTATCTGATAGGAGTATTTTAATGCGACATTTTAACTGCTATTTCCTTACATTTCCTGCGTTATTTCCTTAGAAAATCCCTGTTTAGGAAAGTTTCCATTCTTCGATTGGGGAAGTTCCTATTTGTAGAAAGTTCCCATGTAGAAAGTTTCCCATTTTAGTTTAGGAAAGTTTCCATTTTTCATTTTAGAAAAGTTTCTATTTTCAGTAACAGTTTCTATTTTCAGGACTTTGGCATAAATGAGCTGAAATGAGCTCATAAATGGAAAGAGGAGCTAGCCAACGTTGGTGGGAGTAAAGACAAGCCACTAGGGCTGCATAAATGAGCTGAAATGAAGAAAAGAAGTTTTCCTGTTTCAATCAGGAAACCACACTCAGAAGAGGAAACCCTGCCAAAACAAGACTCTTGAGCCAACCAAGAAAGGAAATCGGGAAAATAATGTGTCATGAGAGAAGCTTATTGAAGACATTTGAAGACCACATGGCTTGAAGATGACGTTGGAAATATTTTGGGAGATTAAATTTGATTTTTCCATGGGAAATGATGGAGATAATGTGAAAAACAAGGAGAGAATCAAGACGATTACATTGAGAATATCAAGGGAGAGTTTCAAGGGATTGTGCAACAAGAAAATGCTCAAAACAGGTCCAGATTCATCCCTCAATTCCCTCAAGATATATTGGCCGAAATTAAGGAAGTAAAATCTGCAGTTTTAATGTGAAAATCAAGAGAAAATCAAGGGGAGGATGTTAAGGATAAAGCCATGGAGAAATTTAAGGGAGAAAAGGTTCAAAATGCGTCCGGATACATTGCCTAGGTTCATGCCTAGATATTTGGCCGAAAATTGTGAATAAAATCAGATTAAATCATTGGAAATTTGGAAACATATTAGGGATTGATTTAGGAGCTTTTTGATTGGTTGGATGACACAACAGAGCTGATATGGCGCTACGTGATTGGTCGAAGCTGTGTGGTGCAACCGGAAAATTCTTTGGAAATTAAATTCATGAAGCCTTGCCTTCCCCTATATATACCCTCCTCTCTAGACGTTTTAGAGATGACAACACACACTACACACTTAGAAAAAAAATCAGAAAAATACCTAGCATAGCCGTGAGCTTTTCTTCTTCTCTCTCCATCCTCTAGTGCAAGCCACGGGTTCAAGCAAGGCCAAAGGGAGAAGAAGAAGTCGTGAGCACCACCATTCATCCCCATCCTTGAAGCTTGCTTTCGAGTTTCAAGAGACCACAACATTAATCATCCATCTTCATCTTTCATCCACGGTGTAATTCGACCTCTCTTTTGTAAACCTTGTTTTGAATTAGTTGGTTATGTACTAGTTGACGTTTATGTTTGAACAAAATTTTCAATTCTGAAATTTTATATGATTGAATGAATTTTTCAGATTCTATTATTGTAATTCGAGAGTTGCTTATGTGAGTTTGTTTAATTAAATTTGCTTTATAGATATCTTTTGTATCTTAATCTTATGTGGTTCGAAACACTTAGGGTTTTGATACGAATGGTGCTGGATTTAAGAACATGAAATCAACTTTTTGTTTTGTGTAACTCGAATCGAAGTAGTAAAGGTTTTGGACAAAAACCGAATTTAATTAAAGAGGATTGCAATTAGGTGGACTTTTTCATACTAAGTTGCACACTTGAGTTGATAACCTTTCTATGTGTTTCATGCGTTAAACATGTCATGATGGACTAGCTTTCTAGGGCTTGATTGCATGCTTGATAGGATTGATCTAAGTGCTTTCACTTAGGTTAATTAGCATTGAAAAGTAAAAAAATGGGAAATTATTTGCTTTCGAATATTTCACATGATCAACTCCTTTCTCATGACTTAGATGAACAATATTAGGGTTTAATCGAATTTGATCATAGTTTCGGTTTTGATCTTTGTTCTCTCATTCCATTCGTGTAATTATGTTTTTAGTTTTCTTTGTTTTCTTTACTTAGTTTATTTTCGAAATCTAAATCCAAAAACCCCCCCTAATTTCGTAAATAATGTTTATACTTGTAAATACCTTTGTGAATAATATACTTTGTTTTAATTTTAATTGTTTAATTGGTTTACAATGACAGGTGTACCCTCAATCCCCGGAATAGAACGATCCCTATTTGCTTATACTACTAATGATATTTTCAGGGTTAAATTATGCGCTTGCTTTGAGCGTATCAATATCAAGGAGGCCAAGGAGGCCCGAGGTATAACCCTTACTCCAATACGTACAATCCTGGGCTCAGAGACCACCCTAACTTTCGTTGGGCCAACAATGATAACACCATGAGACCACCTCAAGGCCCAGGTCAGAATTCTCACCACCCACCAGGTTTGTTTTTGAGGCCTCAGGTACCTCAAACTTTTGGTATTCCTAATTCTGTCCCTCCACCTCCTGCTTCCAACACCTTGAGTGCCCCTAATTATGATGAACTGCTGAAGTCCCTTGCTGCGAGACAACAACAACTTAACACTGCTACTCAATCTTTGGTTGTAGGACAGGCGACCCATTCAAAGGATATTGCAGAGCTCAAGAATCAAATAGGCCAATTAGTGGATTTCATGGGCCGGATTGCTGAAACAGGGAAGCTACCAAGCAACACGGTGCCTAACCCAAGGAATAAGCATTCCCAAGCCATCATCACTAGGAGTGGGCGCATGCTACTAGACCCTCCCAGAGCCCACAAGAAGGCCCAAGTGGCCCCTAATGAAGAAGAAGATGTTGTGGAGGTGTCCAAGAAGGATGATGAAAAGGACCTAGCTACATCAAGGGTCGAAGTTAACGTGCCCCAAACTGAGGCACCCAAAGGTACAATTCCTAACTCTACAAGTTTAGTTAAGAATAACCCAGTTGTTTCTATACCTTTCTCAAGCAGGTTTGCCAAGACAAAGAAAGATAAATCTGATCAAGAAATCTTGGAAATCTTCAAGAAGGTTCAAGTGCACATGCCCCTGATCGAGTGCATCAAACAGGTGCCTAAGTACGCTAAGTTCTTGAAGGAGCTATGCACCACAAGGAGGCAGACAAGAGAAAAGGAGGTGGTGAAAATGAGCGAGACGGTATTAGCAGTTATCCAGAGAAAACTACCCCCAAAGTTGAAGGACCCAGGGAGTTTTTCTGTTCCCTGTTTCATTGGTGACACCAGGTTTGAAAATGTGATGTTAGACTTAGGGGCGTCCATAAATGTCATGCCTTATAATTTGTATGTGTCCCTAGGTCTAGGTCCTCTTCAAAGGGATAATGTTGTCATTCAACTTGCTGATAGGTCTAACAAATACCCTCAAGGGTATGTTGAGGATGTTCTTGTGCAGGTAAACCATCTGATATTCCCTGCGGATTTCTATGTTTTGGACATGGAGGAATCGCCCCTAAATACCACTCCATTACTTTTAGGGCGTCCCTTTATGAGGACTGGGAGAACGAAGATCGACCTATACAAAGGGACTCTCACCATGGAGTTTGATGGTGACGTTATACGCTTCAACATTCTTGAAGCCATGAGGTACCCTGTTTCTGATTTGAAACCTTGCTTTCCTATTGATGTAGTTGATTCACTCGCACAGGTATTCTCCAAAGCAATGGTTGAGGATGAATTAGCTCTGACCCTAGACGAGGGGGTCGGGTATGATACAAATGGGGATCCTATCCCTAAGGTTGAGTGGGATGTTGCGGAGCCCAGAGTGATTAAGACTGTGGCCTCACTCGAGGCTCAGCCTGTAAAGAGGTCCATTTCCTATTTCTCAATTCCCGTTTCTACTAATAAAATGTTACCCTCTATGGTTCAGGCACCCAAGTTGGAATTAAAGGTACTCCCTGAACATTTGAAGTACGCATACCTAGGAGAAAATGAGACCCTCCCAGTGATCATATCATCAACGCTGGATGTAGAGCAAGAAAGGAAGTTGGTGGACGTGTTGAAGAAGCATAAGACTGCCATTGGTTGGACTCTAGCAGATATCAAGGGAATCAGCCCAACCACATGTGTCCACCGGATCCTGTTAGAAGACGGAGCCAAGCCCACAAGAGAAGCCCAAAGACGTCTACATCCTCCCATGATGAAGGTGGTCCAAGATGAGGTGATCAAGTTACTCGATTGTGGGGTAATCTACCCCATTTCTGATAGTAAGTGGGTCTCTCCAGTGCAAGTGGTGCCCAAGAAGTCTAGGATGACTATGGTAAAGAATGATGATAATGAGCTAGTGCCCCAAAGATTAGTGACAGGTCATAGGGTATGAATCGACTACCGGAAGCTGAATGTCACAACGAGGAAGGATCATATGCCCTTGCCTTTTATTGACCAGATGTTGAAGCGCTTAGCGGGCCATTCCTACTATTGCTTCTTGGACGGATATAGTGGATACAACCAGATTTGCATAGCCCACGAGGATCAGGAGAAGACGAACTTCACGTGCCCCTTTGGGACCTTCGCTTATAGGTGCATGCCCTTTGGCTTATGCAACGCACCAGGTACTTTTCAAAGATGTATGCTGTCCATTTTCTTAGAATACATTGAAAATATTATTGAAGTCTTTATGGACGACTTTAGTGTCTTCAGTAAAGATTTTGATACTTGTTTAGAGAATCTAGGATTGATACTGGAGAGGTGTGTAGAAACTAACCTTGTACTGAATTGGGAGAAGTGTCACTTCATGGTAACACAAGGAATAGTGTTAGGACACATAATATCTGCTAGGGGCATTGAGGTAGATAAGACTAAGGTTCATCTTGTACGTGACTTACCCACCCCCACAACTGTGAGGGAGGTGTGCTCTTTTCTTGGCCATGCAGGATTTTACAGGAGGTTCATCAAAGACTTCTCCAAGGTTGCGAGCCCTATGTGTGCCCTATTACAGAAGGACGTGCCGTTTGTGTTCAATGAGGATTGCAAGAAGGCGTTTGAGAAGCTCAAGGAGTTGTTGACTACGGCCCCCATCATTTGCCCTCCAGATTGGAGTCTACACTTCGAGCTTATGTGTGATGCATCGGACTATGCTGTTGGAGCTGTGTTGGGCCAGAGGAAGGATAAGAAGCCCTATGCTATTTACTATGCTTCTCGGACCCTCAACAATGCTCAGCTCAACTACTCCACAACTGAAAAAGAACTCTTGGCTGTAGTCTTTGCTTTAGATAAGTTTCGTTCTTATTTATTGTACTCTAAAGTAATTGTTTACTCTGACCATGCAGCCTTGAGATATCTGATGATCAAGAAAGAGGCCAAGCCCAGATTAATTCGATGGATCTTATTGCTTCAGGAGTTTGATCTAGAGATCAAGGACAAGAAGGGCAGTGAGAATGTGGTGGCGGACCATTTGAGCAGGATAGTCCATGAGGAGGACGCCCAGCCCCTACAAGAAACTTTCCCAGATGAGCAGCTCTTTGGGATAGAGGTTAGTGTGCCCTGGTATGCTGATATAGTTAACTATTTAGTCACTAGGACATTTCCTGATACACTTTCCAAAGCTAGTAAGGATAAATTGAAGAAAATGGCTAGGCACTTTATTTGGGATGTGATAGGAGCATGAAATGTGACTTTATAAGTATCTAAACCCTATATTTTACTAAGTTATTTCTTTTAACTTAATCAATTTAACTTAGTTAGTGTTTTTCAGGTAAAATGGAGTCTTAAAGTCCAAAAATGGCTAAGGAAGCACAAGTGGCGCAGAAATGGAAAGAAATGAAGAAATGGAAGTTTTCCCAGTTTGACTAGGAAAAGGAATCCCAGTTGGAGTAGGAATCTGAAGCTGACTTGGACTAGGAGTTCTACTTGGACAAGGAAACCCAATTCTACTCAGATAAGGAATACTAGTGTGATAAGGAGTCCCTGTTGGATAAGGATTACTCAAGAAGGTTCCGGAAAAGTGTAGAAGCATCTCAGAAAAGAAGTTCGTATTTGACTAGGAAACACTACTTGCATATGGAGTTCTACTCACACTAGGAGACCTGTGGAAGCTAGGAGAAGTCCTTGGAATGTTCATGAAGCATCTAGAAGTCTCAAGAAGATCATGTGCCGTGCACACTTGGAGGAAGTCTCAAAGAATTCGGATTTCAAAGCAATGAGGAGTTTGGATTTCTAGTTGAGTTTGGATTGGATTTTCCGTGAGATTCTTGAAGGTTCTAGGGAGTTCTTGACGTTTCATTCTTCAACAAGGCGTGGAAGACATGTGAGAGGCATGTGATGTGAAGGAAATCCTAAATGGACAAGAGTTGTGCTTTGAAAGTCAAATCCATTACAGATTCGGAAATCTGCCTATACAGATCAGTCAAATTCAACGGAGTGTCAAAAACTGCTCAGAGCTCAGAAAATTATGATCTTTATATGGTTGGAAAGCTACAGATGTCTAGTTTCTAGAACTTTTTACATCTCAGTGATATCTATTTGCTAGTAGAAGTTATGACTGATTTGGTACACAGAGGTCAAGTCTGCCGGGAAACTGTTTTTTGTCAAAGAAGTCCTAAATCAACAAGAACTTGGAGAAGTCAAGTAGGAACGAATTGGGAGTGCCTTGAGATGTTCTCCTATATATACCTAGTGTATTTGACATCTCAAGGGGGACACATTCTTTCTCCACAATTTCGATTTCTCACTTGTTCTCTCTAAGTTTCAGTTTTTGCAATCTTCAAGGAGCATAGCCTTGACCATCCACCTTCCTAGCCGTGTTCATCACTTGTGCATCATCTTGGATCTGCTTTGGACCTTGGGACGTGATCAAGGGTTGTTACCCCCAAGTCTTACATGCTTATATGTGGATTATATTTTGTAATTAGCTCTTGAATATTTTGAAGATGTGATGCTTGATTAAGTGCTAATCTTGGTGACTTGAAAGTATGAGATTTCTGACACAATATGTTAAAGGGCAATAGAGTCTTTCATGTGTCAACGTTGGAGTCTTTAATTGTGACGTTTTTGTCTTGATTTTGTCTAAGTTTTTTTTGACGTTTTTCTTGTTTTGAGTCCTTATGTTTTCGTTTTCTCTACTTAAGTTTATTTTTGTTGGTCTTCTTTGTTTTGTGTCTTAGTCTTTTTGGTTTGTTATATTGATTTTGCTAAGGGACTAGCAAAAGCTAAGTGTGGGGGTATTTGATAGGAGCATGAAATGTGACGGTATAAGTATCTAAACCCTATATTTTGCTAAGTTATTTCTTTTAACTTGATCAATATAACTTAGTTAGTGTTTTTCAGGTAAAATGGAGTCCCAAAGTCCAAAAATGGCTAAGGAAGCACAAGTGGCGCAGAAATGGAAAGAAATGAAGAAATGGAAGTTTTCCCAGTTTGACTAGGAAAAGGAATCCCAGTTAGAGTAGGAATCTGAAGCTGACTTGGACTAGGAGTTCTACTTGGACAAAGAAACCCAATTCTACTCAGATAAGGAATACTAGTGTGATAAGGAGTCCCTGTTGGATAAGGATTACTCAAGAAAGTTCCGGAAGAGTGTAGAAGCATCTCGGAAAAGAAGTTCGTATTTGACTAGGAAACCTACTTGCATATGGAGTTCTACTCACACTAGGAAACCTGTGGAAGCTAGGAGAAGTCTTTGGAACATTCATGAAGCATCTAGAAGTCTCAAGAAGATCATGTGCCGTGCACACTTGGAGGAAGTCTCAAAGAATTCGGGTTTCAAAGCAATGAGGAGTTTGGATTTCTAGTTGAGTTTGGATTTCTAGTTGAGTTTGGATTGGATTTTCCGTGAGATTCTTGAAGGTTCTAGGGAGTTCTTGACGTTTCATTCTTCAACAAGGCGTGGAAGACATGTGACAGGCATGTGATGTGAAGGAAATCCTAAATAGACAAGAGTTGTGCTTTGAAAGTCAAATCCATTACAGATTCGGAAATCTGCCTGTGCAGATCAGTCAACTTCAACGGAGTGTCAAAAACAGCTCAGAGCTCGGAAAATTATGATCTTTATATGGTTGGAAAGCTACAGATGTCTAGTTTGCAGAAATTTTTACAGCTTAGTGATATCTATTTTGTAGAAGAAGTTATGACCAATTTGGTACACGGAGGTCAAGTCTGCCGGGAAACTGTTTTGTCTCAAAGAAGTCCTAAATCAACAAGAACTTGGAGAAGTCAAGTAGGAACGAATTGGGAGTGCCTTGAGACGTTCTCCTATATATACCTAGTGTATTTGACGTCTCAGAGGTGACACATTCTTTCTCCACAATTTCGATTTCTCACTTGTTCTCTCTAAGTTTCAGTTTTTGCAATCTTCAAGGAGTATAGCCGTGACCATCCACCTTCCTAGCCGTGTTCATCACTTGTGCATCATCTTGGATCTGCTTTGGACCTTGGGACGTGATCAAGGGTTGTTCATACCATCATCTTCTCATGTTAATTTGCGGTTATGGCTTTCTTGTAGTTAGAATTTCTGCTTTGGAATTTCTGTTGTTTAAACCGAAACTATGATGTGACAAACCTGTTTTTGGATTCAATTTAGATAGTTCTTTTCGTGTTTGATATGTTTATGTGTTCTTGATCTTTGTTAATTGCCGAATTGATAGAATGATGATCTGATTTTGTGCTTCAGTACATGTCAACGATTCACTTGGTTTGACAAACATAATAGGATGAATTGCATGTAACTTGCTACTAATTAGGTTTGCTTTGTAAACTTTAATTCAATATGTAGTGAAGGCTTGCTTTGAGTCGTAAATCAGATTATGCATGTGATGAATAGTTTTGACACGCTTGGATTTGCATGTTCATCAATTCTTTCTTCAACTTAATGATTTGAAAACGAATTTTCAATGTATGTGTGTATTCGGGTTTTCAAAATAAATTGATTTGGTGCTTTGCTATTTCGATTAACTTAAGAAAGAAAGTTAAAAGGGACATTGGTTGCTTTGATCTTTGTGTCTTGATTGATGGCGTTCTTGGTAATAAACAAGATTAAGGGATGCATGAACATGTTGTTCTTGAATTGTTCTTGATGAATTGTTTTTCAAAAATTCTTCTTTTCCCACCTATGTCTATAAAACGATTTCTTTGCTTTTATTCTTTTATTTGTTTTCTGAAAATTTACACTTTAATCTTCAAAAACCCCCCCTATCTTTATGTTTTCATTTTCGTGTATATTTGTAAATAATTAAATTTAACTTAGATTCTTAGGTAGCATGTTCATGAAAATAATAAAATAAATGTTTTTTTTTAAATCCGTGAATAGTAAATATGTGTTAGTGTTTTCTAGGAATTAATTTGGTGGTTTTTAGGGATTTGTTTTGTGTTTTTTAGGAGTTGCTAAAACATAGGAATTCTTTTGGTGTTTTTTAGGAAAAGTAGTTAGAGTTAGTTTTGACTTAGGATTTCTTGTTTGACTTGATTAGACTTTGTATCCTTGTTGTTTATGGTTTTCTAATATGATTATGACTTGTAAATTGTATATAAATAGGAGTAGGATTTCCAAAACCTTTTCTAACTTGAATTCTCTCTTCCTTTCGAATTATGTGTGTATATATATACTTGTGATCTTCGTTTCTCTCTCTCATTCTTTCTCTCTTACTTTCGTGTGATACATGTATGTTCTTCTCTCTAACTGTTTGTTGTTCTAACTTTAAAGCATGCTTGTAATTGTAAACTTGTAAAGTGTTCTAATAATTTTGTAACTTGTAAATTCTTCTCTTTGATTTCTTTGTTTTCGTTTCACATGTTTGTACCCTCAATCCCCGGTTTTGAACGATACCCTATTTGCTCTATACTAATGATGATGTTTTTTAGGGTTTAAATTGGCGTAGCTTTTGCACGTATCAGGATGAGCCCTATTTATGGAAACATTGTAGTGACCAAGTCATTAAGAGATGTGTCCCAGAGTCTGAGCATAGGTCAATTCTGTCATTTTGCCATAGAGAAGCGTGTGGAGGCCACTTTGGGCCTCGTAGAACGGCCTTGAAGGTCTTAGACTGTGGATTTTATTAGCCTACTATCTTCAAGGATGCAAACTTGTCCTGTATTTCTTGTGATAGGTGCCAACGGACTGGTAATCTTGGGCCAAAAGATCAAATGCCCATGAACCCAATAATAAATGTAGAAATTTTTGATGTTTGGGGCATTGACTTTATGGGTCCATTTCCTTCCCCTAATGGCTGTTTATATATACTACTAGCTGTGGACTATGTATCAAAGTGGGTGGAAGCAAAAGCCACCAAAACTAACTATTCAAAAGTGGTTGCAGGTTTCTTGAGAACTAACATATTTACCAGGTTTGGAGTGCCACGTGTACTGATCAGTGATGGCAGTTCTCACTTTTGCAATCGTACAATCGAGGCTTTGCTGAAGAAGTATGGGGTAACCCATAAGGTGTCAACGCCCTACCACCCTCAGACCAGTGGCCAAGCGGAGGTGTCCAATAGGGAGATCAAGAGGATACTCGAGAAGACAGTGGGCCCAACAAGAATGGATTGGAGCCAAAGATTGGATGATGCATTGTGGGCCTACAGAACGGCCTACAAGACGCCTATTGGGATGTCTCCCTTTAGGTTGGCCTATGGAAAGGCATGCCACCTTCCAGTGGAGCTAGAGCACAAGGCTTGGTGGGCTGTCCAAATGTTCATCATCGATTATGATGAAGCGGGCCTACATAGGAAGCTACAGCTAAATGAGCTTGAGGAGATAAGGAATGAGGCCTACGATGCTTCATGGATCTACAAGGAGAAGACAGGCCTACCATGACAAAATGATCCGCGGAAAAAGCTTCCAAGTGGGCCAGAAAGTTCTGTTATTCCATTCCAAACTTAAGCTATTCCAAGGTAAACTTCGTTTTCGTTGGATTGGCCCATTTATAGTGACTAATGTGTTTGCTCATGGTGTTGTAGAGATCAAGAGTGAGAAGACAGGGAAGGAGTTCAAGGTTAATGGGTATCGTCTCAAGCCCTACTATGAGTCCTTTGTGGGGTACACAGTGGAAGACATACCCCTCCATGAGGCACCCCAAGACGTGTGAACAAGGAGGAAAGTCCAAGCTAATGAACTATAAATATTAAGCGCTGCGTGGGAGGCAACCCATTTCAACAGAAGCTGTGGAGTAGCCATCAACAAGAGTTTGACATTTATACCCCTTCACTTACTTAGATTGAATTGTACTTGTGTCTTTGTTTGTTTGTTTGTTTTACCCTTTCCTTATTTCCGTAGCCCCCCATATTTAGGGTCTATATACCATTTTTTTTTCCTACATTGAGGACAATGTAGATTCTAAGTGTGGGGTGGGTTACACTTTATCTTAGAACATTTTCAATTTTCAGTTTAAAAAAAAAAAAAAAAAAAAATTTCGTTGGTTTATAGAGTCTTTTTGTTTGTTTGAGTCTTAGGATGCTCCTAACGTCTAGGATGAACAATTCTCTAAATTCATGGCTGAAGGTTTTCACAATCGAAATAGGACTCACTTGAATTCTGTGGTTAATCGATATTGTGATACTTGTATGAAGATTTGAGATAGGATTGTAACTTGGTTCATTAAGCATGCTAGGATTAAGTCTGATTCATTTGACCCTAAGTGAGCTATTGAGCTGAAATACTTTCTTTCCGAGTGCTTAATTGATACATTCATAATTTCACGGCTGTATTTGCTAGACCTCATAATTCTTTGGAAATCCAATGATCATGTGCCATAGATTTTAATGGACTAGAGAGTACTATCAAAACTTCATGCCATAATATGCCCTGATCTTGGATAGGATAGAAGGCATTAGGGTAACCACCATAGCCAAACAAGCATGTGTCCCCAATTGTGCCCGTCGTGGGACTTCTTAGAATGAACCCCTTTGAGCCTACGTTGAAAACCTTTGTTTCATCACCCTCACTACCCTACCATGAGCTTAGTACAGGATATCTCTACCCTTGTGCTAGGGACTTAGTAGAGCATGACATAGTGTGTAGGGGTGATGATGAAAGACAAGTGTGGGGTGGGGAAAACCCAAGAGAGAGAGAGAAAAAAGAGACTGCCGTGAAAAAAAAAATGAAAAAGGAAAGAGAGAAAAACGGAGAAAAAGAAGAAAAATTGAAAAGAAAACTCTTGGGAAATTGTTAAAGTGTGGTTCTGGACTTTCATATTTGAAGAAGGCTCAAAGTTGAAAATTAGGCCTTTGTGCATTTCCATGGTTAAAGTGAAGCTTGGGGCCAAAACAATGATAATTGGCCTACAAAAATGGTGACATAAGGTTGTCCATATATGCTCTGCTAGGTCCTTAGGATTTTTGTATCCTTAATCTTCTTTTCAAAAAACCTAGCTTAGCCCCATTACAACCCGTTACAAATCCTTACTTGATCCTTGAGATGGGCAGCTTTGGTTAGTGGAGTCAGGTACAAAGTTGAGCTTATGGTTTATGTCCATTTGTGCACTTAGTCATTTCTTGAGGTTGTTAAAAAAAATTCACAGAATGCTTTTGTTGATGAAATATGCAAGCTGTTTGTTGCCTTACAATTCATTCTCTTGCATATACTTGAGCATGAAGCTTTTAAGCATTGCCATTTCTAAGAGAAAAATCGAGAGTATGCCTTGTGAGTTTGGATTGGACTTGTTCGAAACATGCTATCATTCACTGTATAACCTAAGTTCTCCATATCTTGCTTCGTCATATGGGTGTCACATGTTTATTAACCTTGGAATTATCTATGTGATTTTGATTAAGTGTTTAACGTGAAAGCCATGAGTTTGGAGTCTCTGAGACAACAGTTAGGGGCAGTAGAGTCACTTACTTGCTTTTTGTCGAGTCTTTGTTTTGTTTTGTATTTTATTTTGCTAAGGGACTAGCAAAAGGTAAGTGTGGGGTAGTTGATAAAAGCACAAAGTGCGACGATTTTCATGAGTATACGCTCCATTCTAGCCTTATTTCTCCCTTAGATTTTTGTTTTGAGTCATTAAAGTCATTTTGAGAGTCTTGTAGAGTATTTGGAGTAAAATAGGCGGAAAATGAAAAATTTATGAAAAAATCCTAACGGGATCAGGATTCCTTACCGTCGATGTTTTTGCGGTCTTTACATTTTAATTCCCTTTATTTTCTCTAAAAAAAATCTGATATTCTCCACCTTTTTGTAGGAAATTTAAGACGTTTGACCAAGTAATGAAGAAGGGGAATAAAGGAGAAAGATGTTTATGTTGGGAAATTAAAGCAATTGCCCCGTTATTGAGAGGAATTAAGGCCATAAGTACCCCATTATGAGAAATTAAAAGGACAAGAAATAAGAAACAGAAAATTAAAGAGAAGATGAAGAAAGCTATGCAATCCCATCCGTCCAAATGATGAAGGGTACGATCGACAAAAGCCAACCACTGCTCCCCTATAAATAGGCAACATCCAGAACAGAATGGGGATCACTTCCTTATCTAACACTTCCTAGCCAAAAACTCTTCTGAGACTCTGCCCAATTCACTCCTCAATCCTCCATCACCTACAAGATCGTGACCACCATCCATCCAGCAATCTACGAAGCTCTTAGGTGTTGAGTCAAAGACGCTTCACCACCATAGCAGAGACGAGTTCACCACCTTGTTGCCAAGCCGCTGAGGAAAGCTTCAAAGTGTAACTATGACTCAACTTTCAATTTTTCTTTCGGTTTTGTGTGTTTGGATTTGCGAGTTGTGTAATTGGAGACATGAAATGTTCAGAATATTTTTATTAATATTTTTGAAATTTTCAGTTTATTATTGAGTTAATTTCGGGAATTCTTTGATGATGCATGTTACAATCTTGTGCCCTTTTACGTGTTTAGGTAATTTTCAGAGTTAGGTTAATAAGTTCCCATGCTAGAATCACGCTGAGTGTTTTTGTTTGTTTGCTTAATTTGCCAAGAATAATTGTTATTTGTTAAGACGCTGAGTTAAACAAGTAATAATTAGTTCTAAAGTGGTAAAAACCATGTTTCAATGGTTGAGCGATTCTGGAAATTATGTGTTAAATTCTATGTGTAATGGTTAATTTGCATGTGTGAGTCGATTCGGGGTTAGATAATACTACTGATTAAGAGAATTACGCTGAGTGTTCTAAAAAATTAGTAGTATTGGGCATGGTAAGGACTCTTCCGATCCAACCCACATTAGAACGAATTAGATAAATGGATTGATCCACTGAGGTTTTCATTTGGGCTCTTATCTAGGCATTTAAGATGGGCACGTTTTTGAAGCATGTTGAAATGGATTTTCTGTTTCTACACTTAGTAATTTCCGAGTGGTAATGGTCTAGGTTAGGGAAGTCGATCATTGTGTATAGTTTTATTTATTTTGTTTTTATTTTATTTTAAGTAGATTAGTAACCAAATCCCATACCCCCCATTTTATTCTTTTATTTGTTAATTGACTTTTTTGTGTAGGTGTACCCTACAATCCCCGGACTGAACGATCCCTGCTTATCCTATAGTGACAACTACATTTTGCAGGGTTAAATTGTGAGGCTATTTCAGCCGCATCACTTCTAAATGTTTAAATGCGTTGTTATACTGGTATTCAAAGCGCCAGATGCTTTCTATTCATTTCAAACAATTTGGTCACTATATTTCTAGTTTTAGTTTATGAACCGTGATTCCAAACTATTTACTTCTAATTCATTTGATTTGGTGTGTCTGTTAGTGAAATGGCTTCGAAATCTTAAATGCGATATTTGATAGGAGCAATTTAATGCGACGTTTTAAGTGCTATTTCCTCATATTTACTTAGTTATTCCTTTAGGAAAGTTTCTATTTTCTATTTTTAGGAAGTTTCCTGTTTTATTTGTTGAAAGTTTCTATTTGTAGGAAGGTTTTCCATTTTAGTTTAGGAAAGTTGCCATTTATCGTTTTCGGAAAGTTTCTATATTTGGTAACAGTTTCTATTTTCAGGACTTGGGAATAAATGAGTTGAAATGAGCTCATAAATGGAAAGAGGAGCTAGTCAACGTTGGAGGGAGGCAAGATGAGTTACACAGGGCTGCATAAATGAGCAGAAATGAAGAAAAGAAGTTTTCCTGTTTCAACCAGGAAATCCTGTCCAAGAAAGGAAATGGCTCCTTGGCCGTCCAAGAAGTATGATCGAGATAATAAAGTGTCATGGCATGAGAGAAGCTTCTTGAAGACCTTAGAAGATGACATGGCAAGGAGGTGACGCAAGAAGGACCAAGAATTCTCAAGAGACATTGGATTTCAGCAGAGATGGATAAAAGCCCAAATGAGCTAGGGTTTTGTGATGCCAAGAGATATTTTTGGAGACTTAAGAGTTGTTGCTGTGAAATCCTAAGAGGAAGAGAGAAAGATGGGGTGAAAATAAAAGAAGAATCAAGAAACTTGGGCAACACATGCCGTCCCCTAAATATACTCCTCATTCTTGACGTCTTCCACACAGTACACACTTTAGAATTTTTAGAAATACTCTCTCCATAACGTCCTCTCCTGCTCCATTCTCTAGTTCGGTTTCTGCAATTTTAAGCAAGGCAGGAAGAAGGAAGAAGAAGCCGTGAGCATCCCCTCTGATGCGGCTAAAATAGCCTCACAATTTAACCCTGCAAAATGTAGTTGTTAATATAGGATAAGCAGGGATCATTCAGTCCGAGGATTGTAGGGTACATGATAGGAGCATTTTAATGCGACGTTTTAACTGCTTTTCCCTACATTTTCTGCGCCATTTCCTTTTAAAATCCCTGTTTGGGAAAGTTTCCATTCTTTGATTGGGAAAGTTCCTATCTGTAGAAAGTTTCTATTTTGTAGTTTCTATTTTTCATTTTTAGAAAGTTTCCCATTTTAGTTTAGGAAAGTTTCCATTTTTCATTTTAGGAAAGTTTCTATTTTTCATTAACGGTTTCTATTTTCAGGACCTCGGAGCTAAAAAGTGGAAATGAACTCACAAATGGAAAGAGGAGCTCGCGAACGTTAAGGGGAGCAAAAATGAGACACAAAAGGCCACACAATTGAGCAGAAATGAAGAAATAAGCTTTCCTGCTCCAACCAGGAAACCCTGCGAAATGGAGGAGAGCTTACCAAGCAAGTTTCCAACGCACCCATGAAAAAGAAATGGAAAAATGAAGTGTTTTGGCGTTAAAGGAAGAAAAGGCTTGAAGTTGAAGCAACAAGGCCCAAGAACTCAAAGATTGAAGTGGATTTTCGGCAAAATGGATCAAGGCCCACATGGGCCCATGGAATTAGGGTTTGTGACGCAATGAAGAAACCCTATAGATGTTTGCCGTCCAAAGCCAAGAGATAAACAAGGGAGATGGCGTGAAAATCAGAAATTAAAAGAAGATTTCGGTTGGAGATTTTCTAGGGTAATTTTTATGGAAGGAAAATATATTTGGAGACTTATCTTAGGGATTTGCCGTCCAAAGCTATGAGATAAAGGAGGAGTAACGTGAAACCCTAGCAAAGATGACGCAAAAGGGAGACTTCTAAGGAAAACAAAAGTGTGAAGAGCAAGAAAGTCCCAAAAGACGTCTAGATTCATTCCTAGAAACCCTAAAGGAAGTTTGGCCGAAATTGAACTACAAAATCAGAAATTATCTCAAGGAATTTCGGCCAAGATATTAGGGAATTAAAATGGAGTTTTGTGATTGGTTGGAGCACATCATAGGGCTTATTTGGCAAGCTATTATTGTAGGAAACTATGTGGAATTTTCAGAATTAATTCCATGGGAAATAAAGAAGAAATACACGGCTTGGAGACCAAGTTTGCCGTGCCCCTATATATACTCTCCCATATGTGACGTTCAAGACATTTTAGACACTCCACAAATTTCAGAAAATAATCTTTTTGCCGTGAGCTTTCCTCTCCTTCTCTCCATCCTCTAGTCATCTCCACGAGTTCAAGCAAGGCCAAGGGAGAAGAAGAACCGTGAGCATTCATCCATCACCATCCTTGAAGCTTGCTTTCGAGATTCAAGAAACCACAACACCAATTCATCTCATCTTCATCCACGGTGTAATCCGATTCTCCTTTGTAACCTTTGCTTTGAATTTCGTTGGTTTTGTATTAGTTGACACATATGTTTGAACAATTTATTGATTCTGAAATTCTATGATTAATTGAGAATATTTCGATTCTTATATTGTGATTCTTAGTTGCTTTTGTGTGATTGTTTGATTAAAATTGCTTAATAGATATCTTTTGTATTTTAATCTTAAATGGTTCGAAACTTTTAGGGTTCTAATATGAATGGTGCTAGAATTTAAGAACATGAATCAACTTTTTGGTTTTGTGTTCTTGAATCGAAAAGTAGTGAAGGTTTTGTGCAAAAATCGGTTTTAATCAAAGAGGATTGCAATTAGGTGAACTTTTTCATACTAAGTTGCACACTTGAGTTGATAGCCTTTCTAGGTGTTTAATGCGTTAATCATGTGTGATTGTCTAGCTTTCTAGAGCTTGAATGCATGTTTGATAGGATTAGTCTTTGTGCTTTCACTTCGATTAATTAGCATTGAAAAGTAAAATATGGGAAATTGTTTGCTTTCTAACGTTTCACATGATCAACTCCTTTTGCATGACTTAGATGAACAATATTAGAACTTGAATCGATTTTAATCATAGTTTTGGTTTTGATCTTTATTCTCTCATTCCATTCGTTTGTTTTTGTTTTTATGTTTTCTTTGTTTTCTTTTTAGTTTTCGAAAATCAAAACCTAAATCCCCCCTTTATTTCGTGAATAATGTATATACTTGTGAATATCTTTGTGAATATTACTTTGTTTTGATTTTAATTGTTTAATTGTCCTACAATGACAGGTGTACCCTCAATCCCCGGAATAGAACGATCCCTATTTGCTTATACTACTAATGATTATTTCAGGGTTAAATTATGCGCTTGCTTTGAGCGTATCAGTACACCTACACAAAAAGGTCAATTAACAAATAAAAGAATAAAATGGTGATGAGGCTGAAATAACCTCACAATTTAACCCTGCAAAATGTAGTTGTTAGTATAGGATAAGCAGGGATCGTTCAGTCCGGGGATTGTAGGGTACACCTACACAAAAAGGTCAATTAACAAATAAAAGAATAAAATGGGGGGTATGGGATTTGGTTACTAATCTACTTAAAATAAAATAAAAACAAAATAAATAAAACTATACACAATGATCGACTTCCCTAACCTAGACCAATACCACTCGGAAATTACTAAGTGTAGAAACAAAATCTATTTCAACATGCTGCAAAAACGTGCCCATCTTAAATGCCTAGATAAGAGCCCAAATGAAAAGCCTCAGCGGATCAATCCATTTATCTAATTCGTTCTAATGTGGGCTTGGATCGGAAGAGTCCTTACCATGCCCAATACTACTAATCTTTTAGAACACTCAGCGTAATTCTCTTAATCAGTAGTATTATCTAACCCCCAAATCGACTCACACATGCAAATTAACTATTAAACATAGAATTTAACACATAATTTCCAGAATCGTTTAACCATTCAAACATGGTTTTTACCACTTTAGAACTAATTATTACTTGTTTAACTCAGCGTCTTAACAAATAACAATTATTCTTGGCAAATTAAGCAAACAAACAAGATTGTAATTCTAGCATAGGAACTTATTGACCTAACTCTGAAAATTACCTAAACACGTAAAAGGGCACAAGATTGTAACATGCATCATCAAAGAATTCTCGAAATTAACTCAATAATAAACTGAAAATCTCAAAAATATTAATAAAAATATTCTGAACATTTCATATCTCCAATTACACAACTCACAAATCCAAACACACAAAACCGAAACAAAAATTGAAAGTAGAGTCATAGTTACACTTTGAAGCTTTCCTCAGCGGCTTGGCAACAAGGTGGTGAACTCGTCTCTGCTATGGTGGTGGTGTGTTTTTGACTCAACGCCTAAGAGCTTCGTAGATTGCTGGATGGATGGTGGTCACGGTCTTGTAGGTGATGGAGGATTGAGGAGTGAATTGGGCAGAGTCTCGGAAGAGTTTTTGGCCAGGAAGTGTTAGGTAAGGAAGTGATCCCCATTCTGTTCTGGATGTTGCCTATTTATAGGGGAGCAGTGGTTGGTTTTTGTCGATCGTACCCTTCATCATTTGGATGGATGGGATTGCATAGCTTTCTTCATCTTCTCTTTAATTTTCTGTTTCTTATTTCTTGTCCTTTTAATTTCTCATAATGGGGTACTTATGGCCTTAATTCCTCTCAATAATGGGGCAATTCCTTTAATTTCCCAATTGAAACATTTTTCTCCTTTATTCCCCTTCTTCATTACTTGGTCAAACGTCTTAAATTTCCTACAAAAAGGTGGAGAATATCATAATTTTTTTAGAGAAAATAAAGGGAATTAAAATGTAAAGACCGCAAAAACATCGACGGTAAGGAATCCTGATCCCGTTAGGATTTTTTCATAAATTTTTCATTTTCCGCCTATTTTACTACAAACACTTTACAAGACTTTCAAAATGACTTTAATGACTCAAAACACAAATCTAAGGGAGAAATAAGGCTAGAATGGAGCGTATACTCATGAAAATCGTCGCACTTTGTGCTTTTATCAACTACCCCGCACTTAGCTTTTGCTAGTCCCTTAGCAAAATAAAATACAAAACAAAACAAAGACTCGACAAAAAGCAAGTAAGTGACTCTACTGCCCCTAACTGTTGTCTCAGAGACTCCAAACTCATGGCTTTCACGTTAAACACTTAATCAAAATCACATAGATAATTCCAAGGTTAATAAACATGTGACACCCAGATGACGAAGCAAGATATGGAGAACTTAGGTTATACAGTGAATGATAGCATGTTTCGAACAAGTCCAATCCAAACTCACAAGGCATACTCTCGATTTTTCTCTCATAAATGGCTATGCTTAAAAGCTTCATGCTCAAGTATATGCAAGAGAACAAATTGTAAGGCAACAAACAGCTTGCATATTTCATCAACAAAAGCATTTTGTGAATTTTTTTTTAACAACCTCAAGAAATGACTAAGTGCACAAATGGACATAAACCATAAGCTCAACTTTGTAACTGGCTCCACAAACAAAGGCTACCCATCTCAAAGATCAAGTAAGGACTTGTAATTGGTTGTAATGGGGCTAAGCTAGGGTTTTTCGAAATGAAGATTAAGGATACAAAAATCCTAAGGACCTAGCAGAGCATATATGGACGACCTTATGTCACCATTTTTATAGGCCAATTATCATTGTTTTGGGCCCAACCTTCACTCTAACCAACATGGAAATGGACAAAGGCCTAATTTTCAACTTTGAGCCTTCTTCAAATATGAAAGTCCAGAACCACACTTTAACAATTTACAGAGAGTTTTTTTTTCTTCAGTTTTTCTTCTCTTTCGCCGTTTTTCTTTCTCTCCTTTTTCATTTTCTTTCATTATCATTTTTTTTTCACGGCAATCTCTGTTTTCTTTTCTCTCTCTTGGGTTTTCCCCACCCCACACTTGTCTTTCATCGTCACCCTTACACACTATGTCATGCTCTACTAAGTCCCTAGCACAAGGGTAGAGATATCCTGTACTAAGCTCATGGTAGGGTAGTGAGGGTGATGAAACAAAGGTTTTCAACGTAGGCTCAAAGGGGTTCATTCTAAGGAGTCCCACGACGGGCACAATTGGGGACACATGCTTGTTTGGCTATGGTGGTTACCCTAATGCCTTCTATCCTATCCAAGATCAGGGCATATTATGACATACAAGTTTTGATAGTCACAAAAGTCAAGTTCTAGTACTCTCTAGTCCATTAAAATCTATGGCACATGATCATTGGATTTTCAAAAAATGAAGAGGTTTTGCAAATACAACCATGAAATTCCAAATTTATCAATTAAGCACTCGAAAAAGAAAGTATTTCAGCTCAACAGCTCACTTAGGGTCAAATGAATCAGACTTAATCCTAGCATGCTTAATGAACCAAGTTACAATCCTATCTCAAATCTTCATACAAGTATCACAATATTGATTAACCAAAGAATTCAATTAAGTCCTATTTCGATCGTGAAAACCTTCAGCCATGAATTCAGAGACATGCTCATCCTAGACGTTAGGAGCATCCTAAGACTCAAACAAACAAAAACACTATAAAACCAACAAAAAAAATTTTAATTAATTTTTTTTAAACTGAAAATTGAAAATATTATAAAATAAAAGTGTAACCCACCCCACACTTAGAATCTACATTGTCCTCAATGTAGGAAAAAAATTGTATATAGACCATAAATATGGGGGGCTACGGAAATAAGGAAAGGGTAAAACAAACAAACAAACAAACAAAGACACAGATACAATTCAATCTAAGTAAGTGAAGGGATAGAAATGTCAAACTCTCGTTGATGGCTCCTCCACAGCTTCGGTTGAAATGGGTTGCCTCCCATGCAGGCTTAATATTTATAGTCCATCAGCCTGGACTCTCCTCCTTGTTCACACGTCTTGGGGTGCCTCATGGAGGGGTATGTCTTCCAATGTGTGTTCCACAAAGGACTCATAGTAGGGCTTGAGACGATGCCCATTAACCTTGAACTCCTTCCCTATCTTCTCACTCTTGATCTCTACAGCACCATGAGAAAACACATTAGACACTATAAATGGGCCAATCCAACGAGAACGAAGTTTACCTGGGAATAGCTTAAGTTTGGAATGGAATAACAGAACTTTCTGGCCCACTTGGAAGCTTTTTCCGCAGATCATTTTGTCATGGTAGGCCTTTGTCTTCTCCTTGTAGATCCATGAAGCATCGTAGGCCTCATTCCTTATCTCCTCAAGCTCATTTAACTGTAGCTTCCTATGTAGGCTGGCTTCATCATAATCCATGTTGAACATCTGGACAGCCCAACAAGCCTTGTGCTCTAGCTCCACTGGAAGGTGGCATGCCTTTCCATAGGCCAACCTAAAGGGAGACATCCCACTAGGCGTCTTGTAGGCTGTTCTGTATGCCCACAACACATCATCCAATCACTGGCTCCAATCCTTCCTTGTTAGGCCCACTGTCTTCTCGAGTATGCTCTTGATCTCCCTGTTGGACACCTCTGCTTGGCCACTGGTCTGAGGGTGGTAGGGCGTTGACACCTTATGGGTTACCCCATACTTCTTTAGCGAAGCCTCGATTGTACGATTGCAAAAGTGAGAACCTCCATCACTGATCAGCACACGTGGCACTCCAAACCTGGTAAATATATTAGTTCTCAAGAAACCTGCAACCACTTTTGAATCGTTAGTGTTGGTGGCTTTTGCTTCCACCCACTTTGATACATAGTCCACAGCTAGTAGTATATATAAACAGCCATTAGACGAAGGAAATGGGCCCATAAAGTCAATGGCCCAAACATCAAAAATTTCTACATTTATTATTGGGTTCATGGGCATTTGATCTTTTGGGCCAAGATTACCAGTTCGTTGGCACCTATCACAAGAAATACAGAACAAGTTTGCATCCTTGAAGATAGTAGGCCAATAAAATCCACAGTCTAAGACCTTCAAGGCCGTTCTACGAGGCCCAAAGTGGCCTCCACATGCTTTACTATGGCAAAACGATAGAATTGACCTATGCTCAGACTCTAGGACACATCTCCTAATGACTTTGTCACTACAATGTTTCCATAAATAGGGCTCATCCCAAATAAAGTGCCTAGCCATTTTCTTCAATTTATCCTTACTAGCTTTGGAAAGTGTATCAGGAAATGTCCTAGTGACTAAATAGTTAACTATATCAGCATACCGGGGCACACTAACCACTATCCCAAAGAGCTGCTCATCTGGGAAAGTTTCCTGTAGGGGCTGGGCGTCCTTCTCATGGACTATCCTGCTCAAATGGTCCGCCACCACATTCTCACTGCCCTTCTTATCCTTGATCTCTAGATCAAACTCTTGAAGCAACAAGATCCATCGAATTAATCTGGGCTTGGCCTCTTTTTTGATCATCAAATATCTCAAGACTGCATGGTCAGAGAAAACAATTACTTTAGAGTGCAATAAATAAGAACGAAACTTATCTAAAGCAAAGACTACAGCCAAGAGTTCTTTTTCAGTGGTGGAGTAGTTGAGCTGAGCATTGTTGAGGGTCCGAGAAGCATAGTAAATAGCATAGGGCTTCTTATCCTTCCTCTAGCCCAACACAGCTCCAACAGCATAGTCCGATGCATCACACGTAAGCTCGAAGGGTAGACTCCAATCTGGAGGGCAAATGATGGGGGCCGTGGTCAACAACTCCTTGAGCTTCTCAAACGCCTTCTTGCAATCCTCATTGAACACAAAGGGCACGTCCTTCTGCAATAGGGCACACATAGGTCTCACCACCTTGGAGAAGTCTTTGATGAACCTCCTGTAAAATCCTGCATGGCCAAGAAAAGAGCGTACCTCCCTCACAGTTGTGGGGGAGGGTAAGTGACATACAAGATGAACCTTAGCCTTATCTACCTCAATGCCCCTAGCAGATATTATATGTCCTAACACTATTCCTTGTGTTACCATGAAGTGACACTTCTCCCAATTCAGTACAAGGTTAGTTTCTAGACACCTCTCCAGTATCAATCCTAGATTCTCTAAACAAGTATCAAAATCTTTACCGAAGACACTAAAGTCATCCATAAAGACTTCAATAATATTTTCAATGTATTCTGAGAAAATGGACAGCATACATCTTTGAAAAGTACCTGGTGCGTTGCACAAGCCAAAGGGCATGCGCCTATAAGCGAAGGTCCCAAAGGGGCACGTGAAGGTCATCTTCTCCTGATCCTCGTGGGCTATGCAAATCTGGTTGTATCCACTATATCCGTCCAAGAAGCAATAGTAGGAATGGCCCGCTAAGCGCTCCAACATCTGGTCAATAAAAGGCAAGGGCATATGATCCTTCCTCGTTGTGGCATTCAGCTTCCGGTAGTCGATACATACCCTATGACCTGTCACTAATCTTTGGGGCACTAGCTCATTATCATCGTTCTTTACCACAGTCATCCCAGACTTCTTGGGCACCACTTGCACTGGAGAGACCCACTTACTATCAGAAATGGGGTAGATTACCCCACAATCGAGCAACTTGATCACCTCATCTTGGACCACCTTCATCATGGGAGGATGTAGACGTCTTTGGGCTTCTCTTGTGGGCTTGGCTCCATCTTCTAACAAGATCTGGTGGACACATGTGGTTGGGCTGATTCCCTTGATATCTGCTAGAGTCCAACCAATGGCAGTCTTATGCTTCTTCAACACGTCCACCAACTTCCTTTCTTGCTCTACATCAGCGTTGATGATATGATCACTGGGAGGGTCTCATTTTCTCCTAGGTACGCGTACTTCAAATGTTCAGGGAGTACCTTTAATTCCAACTTGGGTGCCTGAACCATAGAGGGTAACATTTTATTAGTAGAAACGCGAATTGAGAAATAGGAAATGGACCTCTTTACAGGCTGAGCCTCCAGTGAGGCCACAGTCTTAATCACTCTGGGCTCCGCAACATCCCACTCAACCTTAGGGATAGGATCCCCATTTGCATCATATCCGACCCCCTCTTCTAGGGTCAGAGCTAATTCATCCTCAACCATTGCTTTGGAGAATACCTGTGCGAGTGAATCAACAACATCAATAGCAAAGCAAGGTTTCAAATCAGAAACAGGGTACCTCATGGCTTCAAGAATGCTGAAGCGTATAACGTCACCAACAAACTCCATGGTGAGAGTCCCTTTGTACACATCGATCTTCGTTCTCGCAGTCCTCATAAAGGGACACCCTAAAAGTAATGGAGTGGTATTTAGGGGCGATTCCTCCATGTCCAAAACATAGAAATCCGCAGGGAATATCAGATGGTTTACCTGCACAAGAACATCCTCAACATACCCTTGAGGGTATTTGTTAGACCTATCAGCAAGTTGAATGACAACATTATCCCTTTGAAGACGGCCTAGACCTAGGGAGACATACAAATTATAAGGCATGACATTTATGGACGCCCCTAAGTCTAACATCACATTTTCAAACCTGGTGTCACCAATGAAACAGGGAACAGAAAAACTCCCTCGGTCCTTCAACTTTGGGGGTAGTTTTCTCTGGATAACTGCTGATACCGTCTCGCTCATTTTCACCACCTCCTTCTCTCTTGTCTGCCTCCTTGTGGTGCATAGCTCCTTCAAGAACTTAGCGTACTTAGGCACCTGTTTGATGCACTCGATCAGGGGTATGTTCACTTGAACCTTCTTGAAGATTTCCAAGATTTCTTGATCAGATTTATCTTTCTTTGTCTTGGCAAACCTGCTCGGGAAAGGTATAGAAACAACTGGGTTAGTCTTAACTAAACCAGTAGAGTTAGGAATTGTACCTTTGGGCTCAGTTTGGGGCACGTTAACTTCCACCCTTGACGTAGCTAGGTCCTTTTCAACATCCTTCTTGGACACCTCCACAACATCTTCTTCTTCATTAGGGGCCACTTGGGCCTTCTTGTGGGCTCTAGGAGGGTCTAGTAGCATGCGCCCACTCTTAGTGATGATGGCTTGGGCGTGCTCATTCCTTGGGTTAGGCACCGTGTTGCTTGGTAGCTTCCCTGTTTCAGCAATCCGGCCCATGAAATCCACTACTTGGCCCATTTGATTCTTGAGCTCTACAATATCCTTTGAATGGGTATCCTGTCCTACAACCAAAGCTTGAGTAGCAGTGTTAAGTAGTTGTTGTCCCGCAGCAAGGGACTTCAGCAGTTCATCATAATTAGGGGCACTCAAAGTGTTGGAAACAGGAGGTGGAGGGACAGAATTAGGAATACCAAAAGTCTGAGGTACCTGAGGCCTCAAAAACAAACCTGGTGGGCGATGAGAATTCTGACCTGGGCCTTGAGGTGGTCTCAAGGTGTTATCATTGTTGGCCCAACGAAAGTTAGGGTGGTCTCTGAGCCCAGGATTGTACGTATTAGAGTAAGGGTTATACCTCGAGCCTCCTTGGCCTCCTTGATACCCAAGGGCATTAACAGATTCCCATCCTTCTGGAGAGGTAAGCTGGGGGACATTTATCAGTGGGGTGCCCTTGAGTCGAGCACATCCCACACACTTCAGCCATTGCTCCTCCTCCATTAACGTTTAAGACTTGAGACAGCAAAGTAGACATCTTGTTGACCTTGTCTTCAAGGGCAGAGTTAGTGGACACCTCATGTACCCTCCTTTGAGAGAAAAGCACCCCCTCATATTGTTGATAGTTTAGTGCACGATTTGTAAGTAGGTCCTTGGCCTCATCAGGTGTCTTATCCATAAAGGACCCTCCAGCAGCAACATCTAACAAACCACGCTCATTAGCAGTGAGACCTTCATAAAAATAGGTAAGGAGGGACCCCTCACTCATCCCATGGTTAGGGCATGATGCTACAAGGCTCTTAAACCTGTCCCAATAATTGGAGAAATTTTCCTCATGTCCTTGCGTGATTCCACTAATCTACTTCCTCAAAACAGTGACCTTTGAGGCAGGAAAGTACTTCTGGTTCTGGATAGGCAATGCATAAGGGTGCCGCAACCCCACCTGTAGGATTAGATAGTTGCCTAATAGTCTCGGCCATTGGTGCCTGTATTTGCTCAACAGGGGCGTGCTCTTCCTCTTCTATGTCCGTAACGTCCTCTTCAGTGACCTCCTTTTCTTCCTCTTCAAAGACTTGTTCTTCTCCTTCTTCAGAATGGTCAGGTTTGTTGATCTCCTCGGTTGATCTTGAGGAGTTATAACCTTTTTAGAGGAGGGCGGTCTGAAAAAGTGAGGTTTGCCCTTTGCTTAGCACGTTCCAGTTTTTCCGAGAGCTCCTTAGTCTTATTAGAGACAATGGACATTCATGGACCTTTAAGACCAAATCAAGTGTTAGTAACATATACAAGGCTCAGAATACAAATATTATGCCTTTCCTTAACTTTCTAAGTTACATTTACATTCACATACTTAGGTACTGGAACAGACGACCTCGTTTGTGCAATGGGACTATAAAACAGCTACCCTCCACAAGGTCATGTTTAATCCAATATATCTTAAGCATGTTGATACGTGCAAAATCTACGCCAATTTAAACCCTGAAAAACATCATCATTAGTATAGAGCAAATAGGGTATCGTTTGATACGCTCAAAGCAAGCGCATAATTTAACCCTGAAATAATCATTAGTAGTATAAGTGATACGTGCAAAAGCTACGCCAATTTAAACCCTGAAAAATATCATCATTAGTATAGAGCAAATAGGGTATCGTTCAAAACCGGGGATTGAGGGTACAAACATGTGAAACGAAAAAAAAGAAATCAAAGAGAAGAATTTACAAGTTACGAAATTATTAGAACACTTTACAAGTTTACAATTACAAGCATGCTTTAAAGTTAGAACAACAAAGAGTTAGAGAGAAGAACATACATGTATCACACGAAAGTAAGAGAGAAAGAATGAGAGAGAGAAACGAAAATCACAAGTATATATATACACATAATTCGAAAGGAATAGAGAATTCAAGTTAGAAAAGGTTTTGGAAATCCTACTCCTATTTATACACAATTTACAAGTCATAATCACATTAGAAAACCATAAACAACAAGGATACAAAGTCTAAACCAAGTCAAACAAGAAATCCTAAGTCAAAACTAACTCTAACTACTTTTCCTAAAAAACACCAAAAGAATTCCTATATTTTAGCAACTCCTAAAAAACACAAAACAAATCCCTAAAAACCACCAAATTAATTCCTAGAAAACACCAACACATATTTACTATTCAAGGAGACACTATTCATGAATTAAAAAAACATTTATTTTATTATTTCCATGAACATGCTAACTAAGAATCTAAGTTAAATTTAATTATTTACAAATATACACGAACAAGAAAACATAAAGATAGGGGGGTTTTTTGTGAAGATTAAAATGTAAATTTTCAGAAAACAAATAAAAGAATAAAAGCAAAAAAATCGTTTTATATACATAGGTGGGAAAAGAAGAATTTTTGGAAAACAATTCATGAGGAACAATTCAAGAACAACATATTCATGCATCCCTTAATCTTGTTTATTACCAAGAACGCCATCAATCAAGACACAAACATCAAAGCAACCAATGTCCCTTTTAACTTTCTTTCTTAAGTTAATCGAAATAGCAAAGCATCAAATCAATTTATTTTGAAAACCCGAATACACACATACGTTGAAAATTCGTTTTCAAATCATTAAGTTCAAGAAAGAATTAATGAACATGCAAATCCAAGCGTGTCAAAACTATTCATCACATGCATAATCTGATTTACGACTCAAAGCAAGCCTTCACTACATATTGAATTAGAGTTTACAAAGCAAACCTAATTACTAGCAAGTTACATGCAATTCATCCTATTATGTTTGTCAGACCAAGTGAATCGTTGACATGTACTGAAGCACAAAATCAGATCATCATTCTATCAATTCGGCAATTAAAAAAAAAGATCAAGAACACATAAACATATCAAACACGAAAAGAACTATCTAAATTGAATCCAAAAATAGGTTTGTCACATCATAGTTTCGGTTTAAACAACAGACATTCCAAAGCAGAAATTCTAACTACAAGAAAGCCATAACCGCAAATTAACATGAGAAGATGATGGTATGAACAACCCTTGATCACGTCCCAAGGTCCAAAGCAGATCCAAGATGATGCACAAGTGATGAACACGGCTAGGAAGGTGGATGGCCACGGCTATGCTCCTTGAAGATTGCAAAAACTGAAACTTAGAGAGAACAAGTGAGAAATCGATATTGTGGAGAAAGAATGTGTCACCCCTGAGACGTCAAATACACTAGGTATATATAGGAGAACGTCTCAAGGCACTCCCAATTCATTCCTACTTGACTTCTCCAAGTTCTTGTTGATTTAGGACTTCTTTGACACAAAACAGTTTCCCGGCAGACTTGACCTCTGTGTACCAAATCGGCCATAACTTCTTCTAGAAAATAGATATCACTGAGCTGTAAAAAGTTCTGGAAACTAGACATCTGTAGCTTTCCAACCATATAAAGATCATAATTTTCTGAGCTCTGAGCTGTTTTTGACACTCCGTTGAAGTTGACTGATCTGCACAGGCAGATTTCCGAATCTGTAATGGATTTGACTTTCAAAGCACAACTATTGTCCATTTAGGATTTCCTTCACATCACATGCCTCTCACATGTCTTCCACGCCTTGTTGAAGAATGAAACTTCAAGAACTCCCTAGAACCTTCAAGAATCTCACGGAAAATCCAATCCAAACTCAACTAGAAATCCAAACTCCTCATCGCTTTGAAATCCGAATTCTTTGAGACTTCCTCCAAGTGTGCACGGCACATGATCTTCTTGAGACTTCTAGATGCTTCATGAACGTTCCAAGGACTTCTCCTAGCTTCACAGGTCTCCTAGTGTGAGTAGAACTCCATATGCAAGTAGGTTTCCTAGTCAAATACGAACTTCTTTTCCGAGATGCTTCTACACTTTTCCGGAAACTTCTTGAGTAATCCTTATCCAACAGGGACTCCTTATCACACTAGTATTCCTTATCTGAGTAGAATTGGGTTTCCTTATCCAAGTAGAACTCCTAGTCCAAGTCAGCTTCAGATTCCTACTCCAACTGGGATTCCTTTTCCTAGTCAAACTGGGAAAACTTCCATTTCTTCATTTCTTTCCATTTCTGCGCCACTTGTGCTTCCTTAGCCATTTTTGGACTTTGAGACTCCATTTTACCTGAAAAACACTAACTAAGTTAAATTGATTAAGTTAAAAAAAATAACTTAGCAAAATATAGGGTTTAGATACTTATAACGTCACATTTCATGCTCCTATCAAATACCCCCACACTTAGCTTTTGCTAGTCCCTTAGTAAAATCAATATAACAAACCAAAAAGACTAAGACACAAAACAAAGAAGACCAACAAAAATAAACTTAAGTAGAGAAAACAAAAACATATGGACTCAAAACAAGAAAAACGTCAAAAAACACTTAGACAAAATCAAGACAAAAACGTCACAATTAAAGACTCCAACGTTGACACATGAAAGACTCTATTGCCCTTTAACATATTGTCTCAGAAATCTCATACTTTCAAGTCACCAAGATTAGCACTTAACCAAGCATCAAATCTTCAAAATATTCAAGAGCTAATTACAAAATATAATCCACATATAAGCATGTAAGACTTGGGGGTAACAATGGTGATGGGTGGAGCTTAACATATTTCAAACAAGTCATGATTCAAACCTCACATGGATATATCACTCTTTCTTCTCTCAGATTCAAGGCTCATGCTTAAAAGCTTATCACTCAAGTATATGTGAAAGATTAGCAAGTGTATCACATATTAAGAAACGAAAGCACATATATATTTTTCAAAAGATCTCATGAAGGATATCAATCACATGCACAAATGGACCCAAGCCATAAGTTCAACAGTTATAACTCATCTCCACAGATCAAAGGCTGTCCCATCTTAAGGATCAAAGAGGTCTTATAATTAAGGGTTGTAATGGGGCCAAGGCTTAAGGTTTAAAGAAACGAAGGGATAGGAAAATCACAAAGTATCCTAAAAACCTCGTAGAGCACTTGTTGATGTAGAGAGACCAAATTTCGAAATCCACCATGCATAGCAAAACGTCATGTATCCTCCAAGGCTTTATAAAAGGGCCAAGGGCCATCATCTTGGGCCCAAGCTTCATTCTACCCTTCTTTTGAACAAGTGTGAATTGGACAAAGACCAAATTTCGTAACAATGGGCCTTCACTTCAAAGCAAACTCCAAATCCACCAAGTATAGGGGACTAAAATCCATAACATAGAACAATAAACTCTTTTTTTTTCTTTGTATTGCCGTGAATTTCTTTCTTTCATTTTTTTTCGATTTCATTATCTTTTTTTTTTTTATTATTTCTCACAGCAAATACATATACAATTTACATATGGACAAGTCTACCCCCACACTTGAACGTCTTCATGTCTTCAAAACTCTTCCTTGATGCCAAAACTCCAAGCAAAGTCTCAAAATATGCTCCACTAAGTTTTTAGAACAAAGGGTAAAGATATAACTATACTAAGGTTAAAGGTTAAGGAATTTTGAGGATGATGAAAGAAAAGGTTTAATGTAGGCTCAAAATGGTTAAACTAGGGGAGTCCCACGACGGGCACAACTGGGGACACAAGCTTTATTTGGCTATGGTGGTAAAGATCCTAAGTTGCCTTTATCCTTTCCGAAATCAGGGACATGTATTGATAAAAGTTTCGACAAGCATAAAAGTGAATTCTAGCATTCTCTAGTCCATTAAATTTAATCTATGGCATGTAACCAATCAAGATGAAAGAATAATGAGATCAATAAAATCATCGCCAAGAAAATAAGAGTATAATAATTTTTTTCATTAATCACTCAACAAAGAAAGGGCACATGGCTCAAATTCTCTCAAGGGTTTATTATGAATCATAACTTATCTTCCACATGTTCATATTCCGTACCAAGGTTACGCATGCACCATATCTACTACACATTCATATGCTTTTCATAAATTATAATTAACCAAAGAATATCATAAAACATTATCTCAATCTTGTGATCCTCTTTTAGCCTTAATTTCAAAGATATAAGCTCATCCTAGACAGTTAAAAGGGCATCCTAAGACTTGATCGTAAAACAAGAACAAAGATAACACATAAAGATTTTTTTTTTTTTTTTTGGGTGAACAGTGCCGAAATATTTTTTTTTTAAAGATGACGAAAATATTTCTTTATTATCTATTTTTCTGACATTTTCCAATTTTTTTTTGTATTTTTTTTAGACCACAAAAACTAGCTATCTAAAAATAAAGTGAAACGTTAAACCCTTCCCCCACACTTAAATCATGCATTGTCCTCAATGTATAAACAATTATATAGCATGCAATGAACAATTGAAGGCAAGAGAAATATTTAACGCAAGGAAACCTAAACACCAAAGTAAAAATTGAAAATTAAAAATAGGGAAGAGTTCAAGAAAGCAAATCTGCGTTGATGGCTCCTCCACTGCTACGGTTGAGATGGGTTGCCTCCCATGCAGCGCTTAATGTTTAAAGTCTTTCAGCCTAGACTTGCACCTTCATGTAATCCTCAGTTGGTGGCGCCTCTTGGAGGGGTACATCCTCCACATTGTGCTCCACAAATGCCTCATAGTAAGGCTTAAGTCGATGGCCATTCGCCTTGAACTCAGCTCCAGTAGTAAGGTATAAACAAGACGTGGACCAAGGTATAAACACCAAAAACGTCACTATTTACATTCATACAAAAGGCCAACAAAAATTTTAATGTTAGTTACAATCTTTTACAATTTTCGAAGTAATCAACTTAAATAAGATGTCATTGAGTCAAAGTTTGGACGTGCGGCCCAAAGATTCTAATGTTAATGCAATTCTCCCCTCCTTTATCCTTTGGTAACTCTTTTGGCACAGAGCCAGGTAGTAGAGGAACGATTTTGGCGGGGCTACTCCCACATAGTGGTTTAGGCCCTCTTGATAGCACTTCTCGTATCCAATCAACCTAGACACCCTGTGTTACTAAGGTTCGCCTCAGAGATAAAGGAAGATGCTTGAAAAGCATTAATAAAAGAACTTTCACCTATTCTGTTATGACTTACAATATTCTTACTTAAACCAACTATTCTAAAAAATTGTCTAAGTATATGACTTCAACAAGACATAATAAAGTATGCTTTGGACGTGCGGCCCAAGTCCTTGCCTACACACAAATTTCTTTTCAAATCCTTTGGGCAACCTTACTGAAATGGCCAGGTGGGGGAGGACGAGCACGAGAGGTAGAACCCATTTTGGCACAAGCTACTCCCACATTGTGGTTTAGGCTTGTTTGATAGTACTTCTGGATTCAAAACCTGTCATGAACGTTGTCCCCTTTCTAGACACCATCCCACATAGGCTATACTTACTTAGATAAGAAAAGTCCTAAGTGCAAGACATTTTTCAATTGTTTGATAAAAGCCGCCCTCAACCTTAAGAGACCTGAATCAGATACTAATAAGGGGTTAAGGCTAATACCAACAAAAGAGACTTCACCTATTCCATATAGTTCACAATCCCTTACCAAAATCATACCTTAGTGGCGTTTATCACATGAAGATTTTTCATTCCCCGGCAACGGCGCCAAAAATTGATACGTGCAAAAGCTACGCCAATTTAAACCCTGAAAAATATCATCATTAGTATAGAGCAAATAGGGTATCGTTCAAAACCGGGGATTGAGGGTACAAACATGTGAAACGAAAAAAAAGAAATCAAAGAGAAGAATTTACAAGTTACGAAATTATTAGAACACTTTACAAGTTTACAATTACAAGCATGCTTTAAAGTTAGAACAACAAAGAGTTAGAGAGAAGAACATACATGTATCACACGAAAGTAAGAGAGAAAGAATGAGAGAGAGAAACGAAAATCACAAGTATATATATACACATAATTCGAAAGGAATAGAGAATTCAAGTTAGAAAAGGTTTTGGAAATCCTACTCCTATTTATACACAATTTACAAGTCATAATCACATTAGAAAACCATAAACAACAAGGATACAAAGTCTAAACTAAGTCAAACAAGAAATCCTAAGTCAAAACTAACTCTAACTACTTTTCCTAAAAAACACCAAAAGAATTCCTATATTTTAGCAACTCCTAAAAAACACAAAACAAATCCCTAAAAACCACCAAATTAATTACTAGAAAACACCAACACATATTTACTATTCACGGAGACACTATTCACGAATTAAAAAAACATTTATTTTATTATTTCCATGAACATGCTAACTAAGAATCTAAGTTAAATTTAATTATTTACAAATATACACGAACAAGAAAACATAAAGATAGGGGGGTTTTTTGTGAAGATTAAAATGTAAATTTTCAGAAAACAAATAAAAGAATAAAAGCAAAGAAATCGTTTTATATACATAGGTGGGAAAAGAAGAATTTTTGGAAAACAATTCATGAGGAACAATTCAAGAACAACATATTCATGCATCCCTTAATCTTGTTTATTACCAAGAACGCCATCAATCAAGACACAAAGATCAAAGCAACCAATGTCCCTTTTAACTTTCTTTCTTAAGTTAATCGAAATAGCAAAGCATCAAATCAATTTATTTTGAAAACCCGAATACACACATACGTTGAAAATTCGTTTTCAAATCATTAAGTTCAAGAAAGAATTGATGAACATGCAAATCCAAGCGTGTCAAAACTATTCATCACATGCATAATCTGATTTACGACTCAAAGCAAGCCTTCACTACATATTGAATTAGAGTTTACAAAGCAAACCTAATTACTAGCAAGTTACATGCAATTCATCCTATTATGTTTGTCAGACCAAGTGAATCGTTGACATGTACTGAAGCACAAAATCAGATCATCATTCTATCAATTCGGCAATTAAAAAAAAAGATCAAGAACACATAAACATATCAAACACGAAAAGAACTATCTAAATTGAATCCAAAAATAGGTTTGTCACATCATAGTTTCGGTTTAAACAACAGACATTCCAAAGCAGAAATTCTAACTACAAGAAAGCCATAACCGCAAATTAACATGAGAAGATGATGGTATGAACAACCCTTGATCACGTCCCAAGGTCCAAAGCAGATCCAAGATGATGCACAAGTGATGAACACGGCTAGGAAGGTGGATGGCCACGGCTATGCTCCTTGAAGATTGCAAAAACTGAAACTTAGAGAGAACAAGTGAGAAATCGATATTGTGGAGAAAGAATGTGTCACCCCTGAGACGTCAAATACACTAGGTATATATAGGAGAACGTCTCAAGGCACTCCCAATTCATTCCTACTTGACTTCTCCAAGTTCTTGTTGATTTAGGACTTCTTTGACACAAAACAGTTTCCCGGCAGACTTGACCTCTGTGTACCAAATCGGCCATAACTTCTTCTAGAAAATAGATATCACTGAGCTGTAAAAAGTTCTGGAAACTAGACATCTGTAGCTTTCCAACCATATAAAGATCATAATTTTCTGAGCTCTGAGCTGTTTTTGACACTCCGTTGAAGTTGACTGATCTGCACAGGCAGATTTCCGAATCTGTAATGGATTTGACTTTCAAAGCACAACTATTGTCCATTTAGGATTTCCTTCACATCACATGCCTCTCACATGTCTTCCACGCCTTGTTGAAGAATGAAACTTCAAGAACTCCCTAGAACCTTCAAGAATCTCACGGAAAATCCAATCCAAACTCAACTAGAAATCCAAACTCCTCATCGCTTTGAAATCCGAATTCTTTGAGACTTCCTCCAAGTGTGCACGGCACATGATCTTCTTGAGACTTCTAGATGCTTCATGAACGTTCCAAGGACTTCTCCTAGCTTCACAGGTCTCCTAGTGTGAGTAGAACTCCATATGCAAGTAGGTTTCCTAGTCAAATACGAACTTCTTTTCCGAGATGCTTCTACACTTTTCCGGAAACTTCTTGAGTAATCCTTATCCAACAGGGACTCCTTATCACACTAGTATTCCTTATCTGAGTAGAATTGGGTTTCCTTATCCAAGTAGAACTCCTAGTCCAAGTCAGCTTCAGATTCCTACTCCAACTGGGATTCCTTTTCCTAGTCAAACTGGGAAAACTTTCATTTCTTCATTTCTTTCCATTTCTGCGCCACTTGTGCTTCCTTAGCCATTTTTGGACTTTGAGACTCCATTTTACCTGAAAAACACTAACTAAGTTAAATTGATTAAGTTAAAAAAAATAACTTAGCAAAATATAGGGTTTAGATACTTATAACGTCACATTTCATGCTCCTATCAAATACCCCCACACTTAGCTTTTGCTAGTCCCTTAGTAAAATCAATATAACAAACCAAAAAGACTAAGACACAAAACAAAGAAGACCAACAAAAATAAACTTAAGTAGAGAAAACAAAAACATATGGACTCAAAACAAGAAAAACGTCAAAAAACACTTAGACAAAATCAAGACAAAAACGTCACAATTAAAGACTCCAACGTTGACACATGAAAGACTCTATTGCCCTTTAACATATTGTCTCAGAAATCTCATACTTTCAAGTCACCAAGATTAGCACTTAACCAAGCATCAAATCTTCAAAATATTCAAGAGCTAATTACAAAATATAATCCACATATAAGCATGTAAGACTTGGGGGTAACAATGGTGATGGGTGGAGCTTAACATATTTCAAACAAGTCATGATTCAAACCTCACATGGATATATCACTCTTTCTTCTCTCAGATTCAAGGCTCATGCTTAAAAGCTTATCACTCAAGTATATGTGAAAGATTAGCAAGTGTATCACATATTAAGAAACGAAAGCACATATATATTTTTCAAAAGATCTCATGAAGGATATCAATCACATGCACAAATGGACCCAAGCCATAAGTTCAACAGTCATAACTCATCTCCACAGATCAAAGGCTGTCCCATCTTAAGGATCAAAGAGGTCTTATAATTAAGGGTTGTAATGGGGCCAAGGTAAGCTCTCCTCCATTTCGCAGGGTTTCCTGGTTGGAGCAGGAAAGCTTATTTCTTCATTTCTGCTCAATTGTGTGGCCTTTTGTGTCTCCTTTTTGCTCCCCTTAACGTTCGCGAGCTCCTCTTTCCATTTGTGAGTTCATTTCCACTTTTTAGCTCCGAGGTCCTGAAAATAGAAACCGTTAATGAAAAATAGAAACTTTCCTAAAATGAAAACTGGAAACTTTCCTAAACTAAAATGGGAAACTTTCTAAAAATGAAAAATAGAAACTACAAAATAGAAACTTTCTACAGATAGGAACTTTCCCAATCAAAGAATGGAAACTTTCCCAAACAGGGATTTTAAAAGGAAATGGCGCAGAAAATGTAGGGAAAAGCAGTTAAAACGTCGCATTAAAATACTCCTATCAAATTCCCCCACACTTAGCTTTTGCTAGTCCCTTAGCAAAATCACACAAAGACACACACTAAGACTCAACGAAAATTTAAAGATTCTAACAAACACAAAGACTCTAATGCCCTTCAACTTTTTGTCTCAGCAATCTCTTACTTTCACAACACCAAGATTAGCACTCAACCAAGAATCAATGTTTAAGCATTCGAGAGTTAATTAGAACATATAATCCACACATACAAAAGTAGGACTTGGTTGTAACAATGGTGATGGGTTTAAGCTCAGCATGCTTCAGACAAGTATGATTCAAATCCTCACAAGGTATATCCACTCTTTCTTCTCTCAGATCATGGCAATGCTTAAAAGCTTATTCACTCAAGTATATGTGAAAGATAAACAAATAAATCACATATAAAGAAACGAAAGCACATATAATTTTTCTTTAAAAGATCTCATGAAGGATATCAACTACTTGCACGAATGGACTGCCATAAGTTCAACTCTTGTAACTCATCTCCACATCAAGGGTTGTCCCATCTTAAGGATCAAGAAGGTCTTCTCAAAGGTTGTAAGGGGGCCAAGGCTCAAGGTTTTAAAGAAACGAAGGGTAAGGATTTATCAAAAGTGTCCTAAAAACCTAGCAGAGCTCATGTTGATGTAGAGAGACTCCCAGAAATCCACCAAGTCTGCACAAACGTCACTTCCCCATAGAGGTAACATAAAAGGGCCTAATGTCTTCATGTTGGGCCCAATCTTCATTATAAACTTCCTTTGAACTTTAGTAAAATGGACAAAGGCCAAATTTTCTGTAGTAGGCCTTCAATTCAAAACAAACTCCGAACTCACCAAGTATGGGGGACTAAAATCCACAAACATTTTTTTTCTTTCTTTCTAGCCGTACATATATTTTTTTCTTTTCATTTTTCACGGCTTCACAAAAAAAAAATCTTTTTTTTTATTTTAATTATTTTTTATTTTCATGGACAAGTCTACCCCCACACTTGAACTTTCACCTCTTCTCAATCTTCATTATTGACGCCAAAAATCTTCAAGTAAAGTCTCAATTTAGCTCCACTAAGTTCTTAGAACAAAGGGTAGGGTTATAGCTATACTAGGGTTTAGGTTAAAGATTTTAAGGGTGATGAAAGAAAAGGCTTAACGTAGGCTCAAAGGGGTTTATCTAGGGGACTCCCACGACGGGCACAAATAGGGACACAGGTTTATTTGGCAATGGTGGTCATTCCTAGGGTGCCTCTATCCCTTCCAGAATCAGGGCCATGTATTGATATCACGTCTCAACAAGCACAAGAGCGAATTCTAGCATTCTCTAGTCCATTAAACTTAATCTATGACAAGCAGTCAATCAAGATGAAAGAATAATGAGATCATCAAAACATCGCCAAGAAAATAAGAATATATTTTTCATTTCACTCCAAACGAAAGGGACATGGTTCAATTATCTCACATGGGTTTTTCTGAATCAAAACTCATCTTAACATGCTCATATTCTGTACCAAGGTCATGCAATCCATATCCACTACAAGGCACACATTTTTCATATATCTCAATTAACCAAAGAATACCATGTTAAAATCATCTCAATATTGTGATTCTCTTTTAGTCATAAGTTCAGAGATATAGAATCATCCTAGACAGTTGAAAGGCATCCTATGACTCAATAACAAAAACAAAAGACTCAATAAAAGCAACGAAAATTTTTAATATTCTTTTTTTTTTTTGACATTTTTCTATTTTTTTGTATTTTTCAATATATATGACTCAAGACAAAAGTGTAAATCCCTTCCCCCACACTTAAATATTGCATTGTCCTCAATGTAAGAAAGAATAAGCATGCAATGAAACACTTAAGCATATAGGGATGAAATTTACGAAAATGATTACTAAAACAAAGAGAAAATGGGGAAGTAAAAGGGAAAGAGAAAGCAAATCTGCGTTGACGACTCCTCCACAGCTACTTCAGAATTGGGTTGCCTCCCAAGCAGCGCTTAATGTTTATAGTCTTTCAGCCTAGACTTGTACCTCCATTTAGTCCTCTGGTTGTGGGGCGTTTTGGAGGGGTACATCCTCCACTTCATGCTCCACAAACGCTTCATAATAGGGCTTCAAGCGGTGGCCATTCACTTTGAACTCATTGCCAGTCTGCTCACTCTTTATTTGCACAGCTCCATGGGAGAACACATTAGTAATAGTGAAAGGCCCAATCCAACGAGAACGAAGCTTACCTGGGAAAAGTTTGAGACGAGAATGGAAAAGAAGAACTTTCTGGCCCACAACAAAAGTCTTTCCACGAATCATCTTATCATGGAAGGCCTTTGTCTTGTCTTTGTAAATCTTTGCACTTTCGAAAGCATCATTCCTTATCTCCTCCAATTCTTGCAATTGCAACTTCCTATGAAGCCCAGCCGCATCTAGATCCATGTTAAACTGCTTCACAGCCCACCAAGCTTTGTGCTCTAACTCCACAGGTAAATGGCAAGGTTTGCCATACACAATCCGATATGGGGACATTCCAATGGGAGTCTTATATGCAGTCCTATAAGCCCACAAAGCATCCTCCAAGCGTAGGGACCAATCCTTCCTGTTAGGGTTCACAGTCTTCTCCAATATCCCCTTGATCTGACGATTTGAGACTTCAGCCTGCCCACTAGTTTGGGGATGATAAGGTGTAGAAACCTTATGTGTAACATCATATTTCTTCAACAAGGCCTCAATCGTCCGATTGCAGAAGTGAGATCCACCATCACTAATGAGGACTCTAGGCATTCCAAACCTGCTAAAGATGTTAGACTTGATAAAATCTGCAACAACCTTAGAGTCATTAGTTCTAGTGGCCTTAGCTTCCACCCATTTGGAAACATAGTCCACTGCAAGCAAGATATAGAGAAACCCATAAGATGAAGGGAATGGGCCCATGAAATCTATACCCCAGACATCAAATATTTCAACAGTGATTATATTGGACAATGGCATTTGATCTCTAGAACTTAGATTTCCGGTTCTCTGGCATCTATCACAAGTTAAACAATATGCATATGCATCCTTAAATAACGTTGGCCAAAAGAACCCAGACTCAAGCACCTTAAACGCAGTTTTCTTAGACCCAAAGTGACCCCCACATGCTTTAGAATGGCAAAAAGAAAGTATGGCATTTTGTTCATGTTCAGGTATGCATCTCCTAATCAATTGATCAGAACAATGTTTCCACAGATAAGGTTCATCCCAAACATATTGCTTAACAGTTTTCTTAAGCCTATCCTTATGAGCACGTGACATGGTATCAGGAATCTTCCTAGAAACAATATAATTCACAATGTCTGCATACCATGGTTCACTTACATGGAGTCCAAAGAGTTGCTCATCTGGAAATGTCTCCACCAGAGGGAGAATGTCCTCAGCATGCACCAAACGACTCAAGTGGTCAGCTACCACGTTCTCACTACCCTTCTTGTCCTTGATCTCCAAGTCGAACTCTTGTAAGAGTAGAACCCATCTAATAAGCCTTGGTTTCGCCTCCTTCTTGGTCATCAAGTACTTCAAAGCTGCATGGTCAGTGTAAATAATAACTTTTGTACCAAGTAAGTAGGAACGAAATTTTTCAAGGGCAAAGACAACTGCAAGAAGCTCTTTCTCAGTGGTGGAATAGTTCATTTGTGCATCATTGAGAGTCCTTGAAGCGTAGTAGATGGCATAGGGTCTCTTGTCCTTCCTTTGCCCCAAAACAGCTCCAACTGCATAGTCAGAGGCATCACACATCAACTCAAAGGGCAAGGACCAATCTGGAGGTAGCATGATTGGGGCAGACGTCAACAACTCCTTTAGCTTGTCAAAGGCATCTTGACACTCCTTGTCAAAAACAAACGCCACATCCTTTTGGAGTAGTTGACATAGAGGTCTCGAAATCTTGGAGAAGTCCTTGATAAACCTCCTGTAAAACCCTGCATGGCCAAGAAAAGATCGAATCTCTCTCACAGAAGTGGGAGAGGGTAAGTAACGCACAAGGTCTACCTTAGCTTTATCTACCTCTATTCCCCTAGAAGAGACAATATGCCCTAGAACTATACCTTGTCTAACCATAAAATGACACTTTTCCCAATTTAGCACAAGGTTAGTTTCCACACAACGCTCCAAGATTATTTCAAGATTATTAAGACAATCATCAAAACTTTTTCCGAAAACAGAAAAATCATCCATGAATACCTCTATGATTTCCTCAATATAATCTGAAAAGATACTTACCATACACCTCTGAAAGGTACCTGGGGCGTTGCAGAGTCCAAAAGGCATATGACGATAAGCAAATGTTCCAAAGGGGCAAGTGAACGTTGTCTTCTCTTGATCTTCATTGGCTATGGCAATCTGATTGGAGCCTGAGTATCCATCCAAGAAGCAGTAGTAGTCATGTCCAGCTAGGCGCTCAAGCATTTGATCAATGAATGGGAGAGGAAAGTGATCCTTCCTTGTTGTTGCGTTGAGCTTCCTATAGTCAATGCAAACTCTGTGGCCAGTGACTGTCCTTTGGGGCACCAGTTCGTTCTCAGCATTCTTCACCACAGTTACCCCAGACTTCTTGGGCACAACTTGAACTGGGGACACCTATTTGGAGTCTGAAATGGGGTAGATCACCCCACAATTTAGGAGTTTGATAACCTCCTTCTTCACAACTTCCATCATGGGAGGGTTGAGACGACGTTGAGCCTCTCTAGTAGGTTTAGACCCCTCCTCAAGAAGTATCCTATGGACACAAGTAGTAGGGCTGATTCCCTTGATGTCCGCCAATGTCCATCCTATGGCGGTCTTGTGTTGCTTCAGCATTTCCACCAACCTCTCTTCTTGTGAAACAGTAAGTGCAGAAGAGACAATTACTAGTAAGGTTTCCTTGTCCCCTAAGTAGACATACTTCAAGTGGTCTGGTAAAAGTTTAAGTTCAAGTTCTGGTGCCTGAACCACTGAAGGTAGAGTCTTGTTAGAAGATAACTGAATGGACAAAGGTGGAGTTGACTTACCTATGAAAGGTGATGCCTCAAGGAAAGACACATTTGCAATGATTTTGTCCTCACAAGTTTCCTTGAGCACATTCTCTTGGATTGTGACGCCATCTTTGGTGTAGCCTACTCCTTGCTCAAGCGTAGTGACTATGGTATCCTCATGCATAATGTCGAACATTTGCTGCGCAAGTTCATCCAAAATATCAACAGAAAAACAGTCATGAACATCTAGGGGATACCTCATGGCTTCAAAAATGTTGAAGCCAATAATGTCACCATCGAATTCCATGGTGAGAGAGCCAGCATACACATCTATCTTTGTCCTAGCTGTCCTTAAGAAAGGACATCCCAAAAGAAATGGAGTTGAATTCACAGGGGAGTCCTCCATTTCCAACACATAGAAATCAGCTGGAAAAATAAGATGGTTAACCTGCACAAGCACATCTTCCAACAAACCTCTAGGATATGCATTGGACCTGTCAGCTAACTGAATGATAACATTGTCAGATTTAAGTGCCCCTAGACCTAGGGTTTCATAAACAGAGTAGGGCATAACATTAACAGATGCTCCTAAGTCTAGCATGGCATTCTTAAAGTTCGAGTTACCAATAGTGCAAGGAATGGTGAAACTTCCAGGATCCTTACATTTTGGGGGCAGCTTCCTCTGAATGAGGCCAAAAACGTTCTCACTTACCTTTACCACCTCCTTCTCTCGATTTTTCCTCCTTGTGGTGCAAAGTTCTTTCAAAAACTTGGCATATTTGGGCACTTGCTTGATGGCCTCAAGGAGGGGTAAGTTCACTTGCACCTTCTTGAAAGTGTCCAAGATAGCTTGATCACTTTCGTCCTTCTTAGATTGGGCAAACCTGCGTGGGAAGGGCATGCAAGGAGAAGAAGGGTTAACAATAACCGATTTGGACAAGTTAGAAGTTTTACCTTTATCTTCCGGAATTGCCTTAGGAGGTGAGGACGTTCTATCCTCTACCCTAGATGTTGCAGGGTCATTCTCAATTACCAACTTGGTGGGCTCTTGTTCTTCCTCAAAGCTTGCTTGGGCCTCTTTGATTCGTTTAGGTTGGTCCACAAATGTTCGTCCACTCCTTGTAGTAACAACTGAAGCATTCTCCACGTTACCCTTAGGGTTAGGTATTGTGTTACTAGGGAGCTTCCCAGACTCTTGAATCTTGCCCATGAAGTCCACAACTTGGCCCATTTGCCTCTTAAGATCTGCAATATCCTTAGTATGGGTCTGTTGTCCTTGAATCAAAGCCTGTGTAGAGTTTGTCAATGCTTGAGTAGAACTAGTCAAGGCTTCCAACTTTTTATCATAATGGGACATTGAACTCCCTGAGTTCTGTTGAGGAGGCATGTAAGGCCTTTGAAAGGAAGGTCCTTGAAATGAAGGCCCTTGAGGACGTTGGAAGTTCCCACCAAGAGGGTTCTGAGCATTCTCATTGTTGGTCCACTTGAAGTTGGGATGGTCCCTCCATCCTGGATTGTAAGTATTTGAATAAGGGTCATGCCTAGGACGTTGAGGTCCTCCCTGTTATCCTCCTTGATACCCTCCAATAGCATTTGCAGATTCCCATCCTCCATTGTCATTGAGTTGAGGGCATTGATCTGTAACATGCCCTTGCATAGAGCATACCCCACAAGCTATTGTAGGACCTGGCCCCTTAGAACTTATAACTTGGTTCATAAGGAGGGTGAGCTTATTCAATTGATCTTCAATGGCAGTGTTCCTGCTTACTTCATGTACCCTACGAGTAGAGTGTCCTACACCCTCATATTGTTGACTGTTCAGGGCACGGTTTGCTATAAGTTCCTTTCCAGCAGCAGGTGACTTATCCACAAAAGCTCCTCCAGCTGCAGCATCAAGCATTTGTCTCTCTAAAGGTAGGAGTCCTTCGTAAAAGCAGGTAAGTAGGGTCTCATCCTTCATCTGATGTTGAGGACATTGTGCAAGTAAGGAATTGAACCTCTCATAGTAGGCAGCATAGGACTCATCTTGGGCTTGCTCAATTCCACTGAGTTTCTTTCCAAGTGTTATGACCTTCGAAGCTGGGAAGTACTTTTCCAAGAAGGCTTGCATCATAGTTTCCCATGAAGTGATACGTCCAGCAGGAAGCTCATATAGCCAATCTTTGGCTCTGTCAGCTAGGGAGAAAGGAAATGCCTTCATCTTGAGAATGTTTTCATCTGCTCCTTGTGGTTGCATGTTTGTACACACAGACTGGAATTCCCTGATATGCTTGTTAGCATCCTCCATATTAAGGCCATGGAACATAGGGAGCTTGTGCAACAATCCACTCTTAAGCTCGAATTCTGCCTGTCTTCCTGCAGCAGGGGCAGGGTATACAATGCTCGTAGGAGGTCCTCCTTCGACTGTTGCTGTAGAGAGTTCCCTAATGGATGGTATTCTTGCTTCTTCTTCAGGTGCTGGTGAAGGAGGTGGGGTAGAGTTGGACGAAATTACAGGTGAGGGTGAACGTGAAGGTGGTGATGGAGATGGTGTAGGTGAGGTGGAATCTTCCAAAGGCTCAAAGATCCTTTTCCCTTGAGCGTTGAATGTGTATGGTCTGAATCTCAAAGGTGAAGAAGGTCTTCTTGGTTCAGGTTGTGGAGGATTCTTCAAACGAGCAAGCCTTTCTTCAATCTCTTGTTTACTAGGTATTTTAGAAGGCTCAGACATTCATGGAGATCCTGAACAACATCAAACTTAACGCAAGTTAGTAAATTACAAAACACAAGAAATACAAGTTAATATACAAGAAAACGTCACTATTCACAATACACAACAAAAGAGAAACGTAACAAATTTGTACACAAAATAAAAGTATGAAAACAAAACAAAACACTTGAAAGTTATGTACAAGTATTTTTCTTTTTGCTTTTAATAATTATAAACATCGTTAATATCTCAATTGATTCCAAGTTGTAAGTCGAGCCCAATAGAAACCACTACTATTGGTGAGATACGACCTAGGGATTGTCATATAGACATAAGTCTATTTCCTTTGTTTCAGAAGGCTAGATGGCCAGATTAAGAGGTAAGTGAGAGGGAGAACTCATTTGGTGACACTACGGAGGCTACTCCCTCATTGAGGTTTAGGCCCCTATTGGCTACTCCCACATTGTGGTTTAGGCACAGTCTATAGTATCTCTGAGATCTAATTTGAACCCATCATCCAGGGTCTCAACCTAAGACACCATCCATACGCCCCTTACTCAGCTTGAAAATAACTCATGTGTTAGATTGTCCTCCAAATGTTAATAAAGGCCGCCCTCAACCTCATAAGACCTTAGAAAGGTACTAATGAAGGGTTAAGGCCAATATTAACAAAAGGGCCCTTGTCTACTCATACGATTTTACACACTTACAACAATTAAGTATTTAACAAAATTCATAATCACAGTTTACTACTTTTCTTTTCTTTTTCTTTACAAGTAAAATTAGACAAATTTTGTACAAAAATTTTCACACAACACACATGTACAAAACGTTAACTCTCTTTTTTTTCTTTTTTTTTTTTTTTTTTTTTTTTTTTTTTACTATTATTTTCAACACTTAGGTACGGGAACAGGGAATTTTGGTGTGCAATGGGACTGTAACAGCTACCCTTTTCCAAGATTATGTTTAATTCAATATACCTTAAGTGTCACAACAATTTCTTACATTTTCTTTTGTCATAAATAATATTGATATCAAATTTAATTCCAAGCGGTAAATCAAGTGGACGTGCGGCCCAAGTATAATCGCCTAGACACAAAGTCCCTCCTACATCTTTTGGGCAACCTTACTGAAATGGCCAGGTAGGGGAGGGCGAACACAAGAGGTAGGATCCATTTTGGCATGAGCTACTCCCACATTGTGGTTTAGGCCCATTTGTAAGCACTTCTGGATCCAGAACCCATCATGAACGTTGTCCCCTTCCTAGACACCATTCCACATAGGCTATACTTACTTAGATGCAAAAGGTCCTAAGTGTGAAGACAGTTCAATGAATGTTAATAAAGGCCGCCCTCAACCTTATAGGACCTGAACTAGGTACCAATAAGGGGTTTAGGCCAATCTTAATAAACACGACTTCACCTATTCCTTCTTTAATTTACAACCGACAATTAAACTTGTGTTCAATAATATAAATAACAACCTAAGTAATTAACTAACTAATTTTCGAGAATTACAAACAATTAACAAGTAAATATTTTTTTTTTTTTTCGATAACAATATAAACAAATAAATATTCACAAATTAACAAGCGATTTTTCAATCCCCGACAACGGCGCCAAAAATTGATACGCTCAAAGCAAGCGCATAATTTAACCCTGAAATAATCATTAGTAGTATAAGCAAATAGGGATCGTTCTATTCCGGGGATTGAGGGTACACCTGTCATTGTAGGACAATTAAACAATTAAAATCAAAACAAAGTAATATTCACAAAGATATTCACAAGTATATACATTATTCACGAAATAAAGGGGGGATTTAGGTTTTGATTTTCGAAAACTAAAAAGAAAACAAAGAAAACATAAAAACAAAAACAAACGAATGGAATGAGAGAATAAAGATCAAAACCAAAACTATGATTAAAATCGATTCAAGTTCTAATATTGTTCATCTTAGTCATGCAAAAGGAGTTGATCATGTGAAACGTTAGAAAGCAAACAATTTCCCATATTTTACTTTTCAATGCTAATTAATCTAAGTGAAAGCACAAAGACTAATCCTATCAAACATGCATTCAAGCTCTAGAAAGCTAGACAATCACACATAATTAACGCATTAAACACCTAGAAAGGCTATCAACTCAAGTGTGCAACTTAGTATGAAAAAGTTCACCTAATTGCAATCCTCTTTGATTAAAACCGATTTTTGCACAAAACCTTCACTACTTTTCGATTCAAGAACACAAAACCAAAAAGTTGATTCATGTTCTTAAATTCTAGCACCATTCATATTAGAACCCTAAAAGTTTCGAACCATTTAAGATTAAAATACAAAAGATATCTATTAAGCAATTTTAATCAAACAATCACACAAAAGCAACTAAGAATCACAATATAAGAATCGAAATATTCTCAATTAATCATAGAATTTCAGAATCAATAAATTGTTCAAACATATGTGTCAACTAATACAAAACCAACGAAATTCAAAGCAAAGGTTACAAAGGAGAATCGGATTACACCGTGGATGAAGATGAGATGAATTGGTGTTGTGGTTTCTTGAATCTCGAAAGCAAGCTTCAAGGATGGTGATGGATGAATGCTCACGGTTCTTCTTCTCCCTTGGCCTTGCTTGAACTCGTGGAGATGACTAGAGGATGGAGAGAAGGAGAGGAAAGCTCACGGCAAAAAGATTATTTTCTGAAATTTGTGGAGTGTCTAAAATGTCTTGAACGTCACATATGGGAGAGTATATATAGGGGCACGGCAAACTTGGTCTCCAAGCCGTGTATTTCTTCTTTATTTCCCATGGAATTAATTCTGAAAATTCCACATAGTTTCCTCCAATAATAGCTTGCCAAATAAGCCCTATGATGTGCTCCAACCAATCACAAACCTCATTTCAAATCCCTAATATCTTGGGCGAAATTCCTTGAGATAATTTCTGATTTTGTAGTTCAATTTCGGCCAAACTTCCTTTAGGGTTTCTAGGAATGAATCTAGACGTCTTTTGGGACTTTCTTGCTCTTCACACTTTTGTTTTCCTTAGAAGTCTCCCTTTTGCGTCATCCCTAAGATAAGTCTCCAAATATATTTTCCTTCCATAAAAATTACCCTAGAAAATCTCCAACCGAAATCTTCTTTTAATTTCTGATTTTCACGCCATCTCCCTTGTTTATCTCTTGGCTTTGGACGGGAAACATCTCTAGGGTTTCTTCATTGCGTCACAAACCCTAATTCCATGGGCCCATGTGGGCCTTGATCCATTTTGCAGAAAATCCACTTCAATCTTTGAGTTCTTGGGCCTTGTTGCTTCAACTTCAAGCCTTTTCTTCCTTTAATGCCAAAACACTTCATTTTTCCATTTCTTTTTCATGGGTGCGTTGGAAACTTGCTTGGTAAGCTCTCCTCCATTTCGCAGGGTTTCCTGGTTGGAGCAGGAAAGCTTATTTCTTCATTTCTGCTCAATTGTGTGGCCTTTTGTGTCTCCTTTTTGCTCCCCTTAACGTTCGCGAGCTCCTCTTTCCATTTGTGAGTTCATTTCCACTTTTTAGCTCCGAGGTCCTGAAAATAGAAACCGTTAATGAAAAATAGAAACTTTCCTAAAATGAAAACTGGAAACTTTCCTAAACTAAAATGGGAAACTTTCTAAAAATGAAAAATAGAAACTTTCTACAGATAGGAACTTTCCCAATCAAAGAATGGAAACTTTCCCAAACAAGGATTATAAAAGGAAATGGCACAGAAAATGTAAGGAAAAGCAGTTAAAACGTCGCATTAAAATGCTCCTATCATCGTTCAAAACCGGGGATTGAGGGTACAAACATGTGAAACGAAAACAAAGAAATCAAAGAGAAGAATTTACAAGTTACGAAATTATTAGAACACTTTACAAGTTTACAATTACAAGCATGCTTTAAAGTTAGAACAACAAAGAGTTAGAGAGAAGAACATACATGTATCACACGAAAGTAAGAGAGAATGAATGAGAGAGAGAAACGAAAATCACAAGTATATATATACACATAATTCGAAAGGAGGAGAGAATTCAAGTTAGAAAAGGTTTTGGAAATCCTACTCCTATTTATACACAATTTACAAGTCATAATCACATTAGAAAACCATAAACAACAAGGATACAAAGTCTAAATCAAGTCAAACAAGAAATCCTAAGTCAAAACTAAATCTAACTACTTTTCCTAAAAAAACACCGAAAGAATTCCTATGTTTTAGCAACTCCTAAAAAACACCAAAACAAATCCCTAAAAACCACCAAATTAATTCCTAGAAAACACCAACAATATTTACTATTCACGGAGACACTATTCACGAATTAAGAAAAACATTTATTTTATTTTATTTATTTTATTATTTCCATGAGCATGCTAACTAAGAATCTAAGTTAAATTTAGTTATTTACAAATATACACGAACAAGAAAACATAAAGATAGGGGGTTTTTGAAGATTAAAATGTAAATTTTCAGAAAACAAATAAAAGAATAAAAGCAAAGAAATCGTTTTATATGCATAGGGGGGAAAAGAAGAATTGTTGGAAAACAATTCATCAGGAACAATTCAAGAACAACATGTTCATGCATCCCTTAATCTTGTTTATTACCAAGAACGCCATCAATCAAGACACAAAGATCAAAGCAACCAATGTCCCTTTTAACTTTCTTTCTTAAGTTAATCGAACTAGCAAAGCACCAAATCAATTTATTTTGAAAACCCGAATACACACATACGTTGAAAATTCGTTTTCAAATCATTAAGTTCAAGAAAGAATTGATGAACATGGAAATCCAAGCATGTCAAAACTATTCATCACATGCATAATCTAATTTACAAATCAAAGCAAGCCTTCACTACATATTGAATTAGAGTTTACAAAGCAAACCTAATTACTAGCAAGTTACATGCAATTCATCCTATTATGTTTGTCAGACCAAGTGAATCGTTGACATGTACTGAAGCACAAAATCAGATCATCATTCTATCAATTCGGCAATTAACAAAGATCAAGAACACATAAACATATCAAACACATAAACATATCAAACACGAAAAGAATTATCTAAATTGAATCCAAAAATAGGTTTGCCACATCATAGTTTCGGTTTAAACAACAGAAATTCTAAAGCAGAAATTCTAACTACAAGAAAGCCATAACCGCAAATTAACATGAGAAGATGATGGTATGAACAACCCTTGATCACGTCCCAAGGTCCAAAGCAGATCCAAGATGATGCATAAGTGATGAACACGGCTAGAAAGGTGGATGGTCACGGCTATGCTCCTTGAAGATTGCAAAAACTGAAACTTAGAGAGAACAAGTGAGAAATCGAAATTGTGGAGAAAGAATGTGTCACCTTTTGAGACATCAAATACACTAGGTATATATAGGAGAACGTCTCAAGGCACTCCCAATTCATTCCTACTTGACTTCTCCAAGTTCTTGTTGATTTAGGACTTCTTTGACACAAAATAGTTTCCCGACAGACTTGACCTCTATGTACCAAATTGGCCATAAATTCTTCTAGAAAATAGATATCACTGAGCTGTAAAAAGTTCTAGAAACTAGACATCAGTAGCGTTCCAACCATATAAAGATCATAATTTTCTGAGCTCGGAGCTGTTTTTGACACTCCGTTGAATTTGACTGATCTGCACAGGCAGATTTCCGAATCTGTAATGGATTTGACTTTCAAAGCACAACTCTTGTCCATTTAGGATTTCCTTCACATCACATGCCTCTCACATGTCTTCCACGCCTTGTTGAAGAATGAAACGTCAAGAACTCCCTAGAACCTTCAAGAATCTCACGGAAAATCCAATCCAAACTCAACTAGAAATCCAAACTCCTCATTGCTTTGAAATCCGAATTTTTTGAGACTTCCTCCAAGTGTGCACGGCACATGATCTTCTTGAGACTTCTAGATGCTTCATGAATATTCCAAGGACTTCTCCTAGCTTCCACAGGTCTCCTAGTGTGAGTAGAACTCCATATGCAAGTAGGTTTCCTAGTCAAATACGAACTTCTTTTCCGAGATGCTTCTACACTCTTCCGGAACCTTCTTGAGTAATCCTTATCCAACAGGGACTCCTTATCACACTAGTATTCCTTATCTGAGTAGAATTGGGTTTCCTTGTCCAAGTAGAACTCCTAGTCCAAGTCAGCTTCAGATTCCTACTCCAATTGGGATTCCTTTTCCTAGTCAAACTGGGAAAACTTCCATTTCTTCATTTCTTTCCATTTCTGCGCCACTTGTGCTTCCTTAGCCATTTTTGGACAATGAGACTCCATTTTACCTGAAAAACACTAACTAAGTTAAATTGATCAAGTTAAAAGAAATAACTTAGCAAAATATAGGGTTTAGATACTTATAACGTCACATTTCATGCTCCTATCACATGTCACATTACATTTTTTTTTTTTTGAGTTTGTTACATACATAGTTAATATCTCAATGGATCCCAAGTTGTAAGTCGAGCCCAATAGAAACCATTACTATTGGTGAGATACGATATAGGGATAGTCGCCTAGACATAAGTTTCTTTCCGTTGTTTCAGAAGGCTGGATGGCCAGATTAAGAGGTAAGTGAGAGTGAGGACTCATTTTGGTGATACTACGGAGGCTACTCCCTCATTGAGGTTTAGGCCCCTATCGGTTACTCCCACATAGTGGTTTAGGCTCATTCTATAGTATCTCTGAGATCCAATTGAACCCATCACCCTGGGCCCCAATCTAAGACACCATCTATATGCCCCTTACTTAGCTGGGAAATTAACTTATGTGTTAGACCGTTCGCCAAGTGCTAATAAAGACCGCCCTCAACCTCAAGAGACCTTAGCAAGGTACTAATGAAGGGTTAAGGCCAATATTAACAAAAGGGCCCTTGTCTACTCATACGATTTTATACACTTACAATAATAAAGTATTTAACTAAATTTATAACAACCTAAGTATATTAATCTAAGTGAAACACATACAATTTACAACAGGCTTAAAAAAAACAACTTCTACAAATTGTATAACAATTATAAAAGACATGCGTAATCTTGTAACACTCACAAAACTTAAACTAAATCACAATTATACCATGGCCAAACATAAATTGCAATTTGTCACCATTCCACAAGTGTAGTACAAAAATTTAGCATGCACTCTATATATAAACAACAAAATAGATGACATTTTAAGCGCTAGCGATTTTAACAATCCCCGGCAACGGCGCCAAAAATTGATGCGGCTGAAATAGCCTCACAATTTAACCCTGCAAAATGTAGTTGTTAGTATAGGATAAGCAAGGATTGTTCAGTCCGGGGATTGTAGGGTACACCTACACAAAAAGGTCAATTAACAAATAAAAGAATAAAATGGGGGGTATGGGATTTGGTTACTAATCTACTTAAAATAAAATAAAAACAAAATAAATAAAACTATATACAATGATCGACTTCCCTAACCTAGACCAATACCACTCGGAAATTACTAAGTGTAGAAACAGAAATTCCATTTCAACATGCTACTTTATGCCCATCTTAAATGCCTAGATAAGAGCCCAAATGAAAAGCCTCAGCGGATCAATCCATTTATCTAATTCGTTCTAATGTGGGCTTGGATCGGAAGAGTCCTTACCATGCCCAATACTACTAATTTTTTAGAACACTCAGCGTAATTCTCTTAATCAATAGTATTATCTAACCCCCGAATCGACTCACACATGCAAATTAACCATTACACATAGAATTTAACACATAATTTCCAGAATTGTTTAACCATTGAAACATGGTTTTTACCACTTTAGAACTAATTATTACTTGTTTAACTCAGCGTCTTAACAAATAACAATTATTCTTGGCAAATTAAGCAAACAAACAAGAACACTCAGCGTGATTCTAGCATGGGAACTTATTGACCTAACTCTGAAAATTACCTAAATACGTAAAAGGGCACAAGATTGTAACATGCATCATCAAAGAATTCTCGAAATTAACTCAATAATAAACTGAAAATCTCAAAAATATTAATAAAAATATTCTGAACATTTCATATCTCGAATTACACAACTCACAAATCCAAACACACAAACCGAAACAAAAATTGAAAGTAGAGTCATAGTTACACTTTGAAGCTTTCCTCAGTGGCTTGGCAACAAGGTGGTGAACTCGTCTCTGCTATGGTGGTGGTGCGTCTTTGACTCAACGCCTAAGAGCTTCGTAGATTGCTGGATGGATGGTGGTCACGGTCTTGTAGGTGATGGAGGATTGAGGAGTGAATTGGGCAGAGTCTCGAAAGAGTTTTTGGCCAGGAAGTGATCGGCAAGGAAGTGATCCCCATTCTGTTCTGGATGTTGCCTATTTATAGGGGAGCAGTGGTTGGCTTTTGTCGATCGTACCCTTCATCATTTGGACGGATGGGATTGCATAGCTTTCTTCATCTTCTCTTTAATTTTCTGTTTCTTATTTCTTGTCCTTTTAATTTCTCATAATGGGGTACTTATGGCCTTAATTCCTCTCAATAATGGGGCAATTCCTTTAATTTCCCAATTGAAACATTTTTCTCGTTTATTCCCCTTCTTCGTTACTTGGTCAAACGTCTTAAATTTACTACAAAAAGGTGGAGAATATCAGAATTATTTTAGAGAAAATAAAGGGAATTAAAATGTAAAGACCGCAAAAACATCGACGGTAAGGAATCCTGATCCCGTTAGGATTTTTTCATAAATTTTTCATTTTCCGCCTATTTTACTCCAAACACTCTACAAGACTCTCAAAATGACTTTAAAGACTCAAAACACAAATCTAAGTGAGAAATAATGCTAGAATGGAGCGTATACTCATGAAAATCGTCACACTTTATGCTTTTATCACCCTCCATAATCCACCTTGAAGCTGTGAGCTTTGAAGTTTGCTTCCAAGATTCAGAGTTCATCAATTCGAGTCCTTCATCACCATCTCCCTTCACGGTGTAATTCAACCTTCAACCTTGTAACCTCTTTCGGTTTTCCTTGTTTGAATTTGTATGATTCTGTTCTAGTTAACATAACATTTGAAACAAGATTCTAATTTCGAATTCTATGTGATAAAAGCACAAAGTGCGACGATTTTCAGGAGTATACATTCTAGCCTTATTTCTCCCTTAGATTTGTGTCTTGAGTCATTAAAGTTGTTTTCAGAGTCTTGTAGAGTGTTTGGCATGAAATAAGAGGAAAACGCGAAATTCATGAATAATCCTAGCTTGGCCAGGATTCCTTACCATCATGCTAATCCATAGGCCTTAAGAGAGAATTTATGGGAGTATTTTTTCTGAAATTAAATTGCTTTAATTCCATTTATTTTCTCTAAAAGTATTTAATTTTGTGCCCTTTATTAAATCAGGTTGACCAAGCAATAAAGAAGGGAATAAAGGAGAAAAACGTTTCAGTTGGGAAATTAAAGGAATTGCCCCATTATGAGAGGAATTATGGCCATAAGTATCCCATTATGAGAAATTAAGAGGAGAAGAAATAAGATTCAGCAAATAAAGGAGAAGATGAAGAAATCTATGCAATCCCATTCGTCCAAATAATGAAAGGTATGATCGACAAAAGCCAACCAATGCTCCCCTATAAATAGGCAACTTCCAGAACAGAAGTGGATCACTTCCTTTTCCGAGACTCTGCCCAATTCACTCATCAATCCTCCATCACCTACAAGACCATGACCACCATCCATCCAGTAATCTACGAAGCTCTTAGGAGCTGAGTCAAGGACGCTCCACCACCATAGCAGAGACGAGTTCACTACCTTGTTGCCAAGCCGCTGAGGAAAGCTTCAAAGTGTAACTATGACTCTACTTTCAATTTTTGTTTCGGTTTTGTGTGTTTGGATTTACGAGTTGTGTAATTGGAGATATGAAATGTTCATAATATTTTTATTAATATTTTTGAGATTTTCAGTTTATTATTGAGTTAATTTCAAGAATTCTTTGATGATGTATGTTACAATCTTGAGCCCTTTTACGTGTTTAGGTAATTTTCAGAGTTAGGTTAATAAGTTCCCATGCTAGAATCACGCTGAGTGTTCTTGTTTGTTTGCTTAATTTGCCAAGAATAATTGTTATTTGTTAAGACGCTGAGTTAAGCAAGTAATAATTAGTTCTAAAGTGGTAAAAACCATGTTTCAATGGTTAAACGATTCTGGAAATTATGTGTTAAATTCTATGTGTAATGGTTAATTTGCATGTGTGAGTCGATTCGGGGGTTAGATAATACTACTGATTAAGAGAATTACGCTGAGTGTTCTAAAAAATTAGTAGTATTGAGCATGGTAATGACTCTTCCGATCCAAGTCCACATTAGAACGAATTAGATAAATTGGTTGATCCACTGAGGCTTTTCATTTGAGCTCTTATCTAGGCATTTAAGATGGGCACGTTTTTGTAGCGTGTTGAAATGGATTTTTTGTTTCTACACTTAGTAATTTTCGAGTGGTATTGGTCTAGGTTAGGGAAGTCGATCATTGTATATAGTTTTATTTATTTTGTTTTTATTTTATTTTAAGTAGATTAGTAACCATATCCCATTACCCCCCATTTTATTCTTTTATTTGTTGATTGACCTTTTTGTGTACGTGTACCCTACAATCCCAGGACTGAACGATCCCTGCTTATCCTATACTGACAACGACATTTTGCAGGGTTAAATTGTGGGGCTATTTCAGCCGCATCAATTTTTGGCACCGTTGCCGGGGATTGTTAAAATCCCTAACGAGTTTCATTGATTTTATTGTTTATATAGAATGCATGCTAAATTTTTGTGCTGCACTTGTGGAATGGTGACAAATTGCGATTTCTGTTCGGCCAAGCTATAATTGTGATTTAGTTTAAGTTTTATGAGTGTTATGAAATTAAGCATGTCTTTTATAATTGTTGTGCAATTTGTAGAAGTTTTTTTTAAGCAAGTTGTAAATTGTAGTTGTTTCACTTAGATTAAGTATGTTGTAAATTGTATGTGTTTCACTTAGATTAAGCATGTTGTAATTGTTGTAAATTGTATGTTGTTATGAATTTAGTCAAATACTTAATTGTTGTAAGTGTGTAAAATCGTATGAGTAGACAAGGGCCATTTTGTTAATATTGGCCTTAACCCTTCATTAGTACATTGCTAAGGTCTCTTGAGGTTGAGGGCGGCCTTTATTAAGAATTGGAGAACGGTCTAACACATAAGTTAATTTCCCAGCTGAGTAAGGGGCGCATATAGATGGTGTCTTAGATTGGGACTCTGGGTGATGGGTTCAATTGGATCTCAAAGAAACTATAGAATGAGCCTAAACCACAATGTGAGAGTAGCCGACAGGGACCTAAACCTCAATGAGGGAGTAGCCTCCGTAGTATCACCAAAATGAGTCCTCCCTCTCACTTACCTCTTAATCTGGCCATCTAGCCTTCTGAAACAAAGGAAAGAAACTTATGTCTAGGCGAGTATCCCTATATCGTATCTCACCAATAGTAATGGTTTCTATTGGGCTCGACTTACAACTTGGAATCAATTGAGGTATTCACTATGTTTATAACAAACTAAAAAAAAAAATGTTGTGTGACCTACTTAAGGTATATTGGATTAAACATGATCTTATCAAGGGTAGCTGTTCTATAGTCCCATTGTATAACGAGGTCCTCTGTTCCAGTACCTAAGTATGTAAATGTAAAAGTAACTTAGACAGTTAAGGAAAGGCATAATGTTTGTATTCCGAACCTTGTATATGTTACTAACACTTGTGAACAAGGAGAAGAGTCCAGGTTGAAGGACTATAAATATTAAGCGCTGCATGGGAGGCAACCCATTTCAACCGAAGCTGTGGGGGAGCCATCAACGAGAGTTTGACATTTCTATCCCTTCACTTGCTTAGGTGGAATTGTACTTGTGTCTTTGTTTGTTTGTTTTACCCTTCCCTTATTTTCGTAGGCCCCCATATTTAGGGTCTATATACCATATTTTTTCCTACATTGAGGACAATGTAGATTCTAAGTGTGGGGTGGGTTTACATCTTTATTTCAGAATATTTTCAGTTGAAAAAAAAATTCAAAAAAAAATTCAAAAAAATTTCATTGGTTTTATAGTCTTTTTGTTTGTTTGAGTCTTAGGATGCCCCTAACATCAAGGACGAACATGTCTCTGAATTCATAGTTGAAGGTTTTCGCAATTGAAATAGGAATTAATTGAATTATGTGGTTAATCGATATTGTGATACTTGTATGAAGATTTGAGATACGATTGTAACTTGGTTCATTAAGCATGCTAGGATTAAATCTGATTCATTTGACCCTAAGTGAGCTGTTGAGCTGAAATACTTTCTTTTCGAGTGCTTAATTGATAAATTTAGAATTTCATGGCTGTATTTGCAAAACCTCATCATTCTTTGAAAATCCAATGATCATGTGCCATAAATTATTTTAATCATCATCTTTATTGAAATCTCAATTATGTAAAAATAGAACATCTTGCAATCTATTAAAATCTCATCCTTAATTCTTATATAAAAAAAAATCATTTTCCAGAGGCTCGTTTGATGACTAGAAAGGACTGCTATCTAGTCATCTCATGCCATCAGGAGGGGCTGCCACCCAGATGATGCATCGGAAGGGACTGGCAACCGGATTAGGAGGCTATGGGTAGAAGAGACTGCTAACTAACCACATGTAGTTAGAAGGGACTGCCGACTAACTACCTTATGTCACCTGGAAGGGACTGCCAACCAGGTGACTCACCGGAAGGGACTACCAACCAGGATGTAGTCTGGAAGGGACTGCCGACCAGACTATTACCTAGAAGGGACTGCCGACTAGGTAATGTACGCATGTGCCGAGGATAACCTCCTCAATAAACTGGAAACAACCTCTTTCAATTACTTGCTTTAAAAAAGAAACTCAATATTACTTCAATAAATCATTAATAATTCACCGAAAGCATAACTCAGGATTATCTCGCTAACTCAAACCTCAATATTTCAATAAATCCTCGAAAGCAAAAATCCTCGGTAAATCAATAAATGCTTTCGGAAGAAATCTCAATCTAACTTTAAAGCTAATAAGTGCGGAGCTCAAAACACAAGAAATCTCGATAATTCGATCATGCTCAAATATTAGCTAAATCATTCGTACTCGTATATCACCATATAAAACGATATTCGAAATCAATAATTCTCATAATATTTTCTTAATCAATCTCTTCCCGAAAATCACTTATTAACTCAATAACTCATAAATAAATAGCTCAAAAATTTATTGAAAGCCTTCGGGAATGAAATCCACTAATAATCTCATAATTCATAGATCATAAATATACCTCAAGAAATCAAGCTCATAAAATCACAAAACACAATAATTTAAATAATAAATTACATCTAAATCGAAAAATGATACTATACTGCATGCACATTTAATTTAAAATAAATGTCCACTCACAGTATACTGTTAAGCTTGCCGTTTATTCGAAGTTTCCTCGTGTAGTTCCTCCTCACGTCCTGTATAATATAACGTTCGTAAACAAATAATTACAGTACGGAAATTTAAATTTACAATAATTATATGTCTAAATTTTAAACGTTTCCCTTAACCTCAACTCCCTCAATCCACTTCGGATTCCATCCAAACTTCACCAAAATCACATTTATAAAACCCACAACTCACAAGAAATTAATCTAGCTAAAAACAGAAATTAAATTACTGTTCACGAAGCGGAAATCACTGTTCACGAGCCAGCAACCTCCTCCTCCGGCCACCAAATTTCATATACAACATCAAATCAACATTTCCAACGACTTTCTCAACTGTGACAAAGTCAGGAAATACCTTGAAGTGTGCGGAAACCAAGCAAACCCGAAAAACCCAACGGTGAATAGTGCAGCAAAAATTTTCCGACGTGATTTCTCTTTCCACGCTTCGATCTGGGTTATGAAACTTGGAGTGATTCAAGTACACTCCAAGGTACTTGAATCACTCCAGTGGTCGAAGAGGTAGGTACTAATTTCATGGCTGTAGGTGGTCGGACCAAGCGGCGGTGATGCCGGGAAGTTTTGCCGGTGGAAGAGGAAAATCTGGAAATTTTTTTGGGTCTTACCCGAAATGGCAGGTCAGACTTGCCATTTATAGAATACGAGTTCATTGAAATTACCAAACTACCACTGAGTTGGAACCCATATAATTTCTTCGTTATAATTCCGATTTTAGCATGCCACATGCCTACGAACTCGGTTTAACATCCTCTACGACTCTCATGAATAAAATTTTCTCAAATTTTAACCCGAACAAAAAGTCAACTTTTTGGGCCCCCTAAAAGTGCCAAAACGAAGTTAAAAGTAAAAGTAATTGTCGTTTACCATCCAAATGATTAGTAAACCGGTAAATTAAGATACGGGACATACCAAATATACTTGTATTTCGTAATTCATAGTTATACTTGTTTTTGTACTTTGTGTTTCTTTGTTAATTATAGTCACTAACTTTATTTAATGGAGGTACCGTCTGGCTTAAAGACGTTAAATACAAGCGCTGCTTGGGAGGCAACCCAATTCAGAAGTAGCCGTAAAGGAGTCTACAAACACAGATTTGCTTTCTCTTTCCCTATTTCTTTTATTTTCAATTTTTTCTCTTTTGATTTATTTTCGTAAATGTCTTCTATCTATGCTTATTTGTTTCATTGCATGCTTATAATAGATTACATTGAGGACAATGCAATATTTAAGTGTGGGGGAAGAGATTTATATTTTTGTCTTTTAATTTGAGTCCTATATATTAAAAAATACAAAAAAACAAAAAAAAATGTCAAAAAAAAAAAATCTGTTTTAGTTTTTGAGTCATAGGATGCCTTTCAACTGTCTAGGATGAGCTTATATCTCTGAAATTATGGCTAAGAGAGGATCACAATATTGAGATGATTTAAAATGGTATTCTTTGGTTAATTGAGATATATGAAAAGCATGTGCATGTGTAGTGGATATGGATTTCGTGACCCTGGTACATAATATGAGCATGTTAGGATGAGTTTTGATTCATAAAAGCCCATGTGAGATGTTTGAGCCCATCTCCATTTTTCTAGGAGTGATTAATGAAAAAAAATGAATTATATTCTTATTTTCTTGGTGATGTTTTGATGATCTCATTATTCCATCCTTTGATTGATTGCTTGCCATAGATTAAGTTTAATAGACTAGAGAATGCTAGAATTCGCTCTTGTGCTTGTTGAAACGTTTAATCAATACATGGCCCTGATTCTGGAAAGGATAGAGGCACCCTAGGAATTACCACCATTGTCAAATAAACTTGTGTCCCCATTTGTGCCTATCGTGGGACCCCCCTAGATAAACCCCTTTGAGCTTACATTAAGCCTTTTCTTTAATCACCCTTAAAATCCGTAACCCTGAACCTTAGTTGACAGGACCCGCCCCGAATTTCACCCTGAAATCCGAGGTGGCCCTGTGGGGCCCACCTTAGGAATAACTCTACCAAAAATTCAGCAGAGTCGCCCCTAAAATGGACTACCCAAAAACCTATAAATAACACATTGACACTTCTAATAAACCATCCTTATTCTTCTGGAGCCACCCTGCTCCCCAAATCACAATAACTCCACAATTTACAACTAAAATACGAATCATACAACATTTATCCCACAGGTTATCAGAGCAATCTAAAAGAGAAAGAGAAAATAAAATACAGGTAGGTTCCACAGTTAACCTACAATGAAGACAACAGCAGCAGATGCTATGCCTCGAATCGTACTATGCCGAACCAGCTACTCTGCAGACTGGGCATTTAAAAACGAAGGGCCCAGGGGAAAAGTATATAAAAACGTTAGCGTGAGTGGACAAAAATAAGTAATTGTAAGGAGAAAATAAATTTATACTTTCCCGCACATATCTTCTTAAAAACCCGATGCATGCAGCAATTTAAAGAAACACAGTAACTTTAGTTCAGCTCAAGAAAACCGACTAGCCCCGCTAGTCACAACCGAGTAAAGGAAAGAATTCCGATACTCAAGAAAATAAGACCAGCCCCTCTGGTTAGGGAAATCGAACTAGCCCCGCTAGTCAAAATAATAAAATAATATATGCGGAAGAAGTATCACCATACGATAGAAGGGAGCCTCTCGGCTCGGGTCGGAGTGTCCCACACTCTGGAGCATCCCATGCTCTGCTCTTGTCAGAACCCATCCCGAAAATCCTTTCAAATTTTCAAGATGGACTCTGCGGGGCCCACTTTTAAGAAAAATTCGACAGAACTTCCCTTAAAAGTGGACAACCCAACCTGTGAGAAAAACGACAAAAACACATATTTCTAAATTCAAGATCTCACAACATGCGGTCATCCTATATTTCACAACCACCACAGTTATTAAGCAAAATCCAAGCATAAGGCAGTAAAATTATACAATACAGCCTCTTAGGGCTATCAGAGCAATCTACGATAAAATCAAATATATTACATGGGGTAGGTTAATATTAACCTACGAAAGGCAAGTGGCAGAACTGGTGCTAAGCCTCGATCCCACGCCGAACAGCAACACTGCGAACTGGGCAAAGGAAACCGAAAAGCCCAGGGGAAAGTAAGCGATAAAACGTTAGTTGTGAGTGGACAAAAATATTTAATTAAGAAAGAAGTGTTTCTCACTTTCCCACATTTATTGTTTAGAACGTTCTTATGCATGCAATAGGGAACTAAAGGTTTTTAAATCACTTTCATGACTAAGCCAGCCCCGCTGGCTTAAGGGAAGTTCTACCGACCCTGTTAGTCGGACGAATAAATAAATAAGTAAATAATTTAAAAGGTATGAGGAAAAACGTCATCACCATACAATAAAATAAAGTGAGCCGCTAAGGCTCGGGTCGGAGTGTCCCACACTCAAGAGCATCCCATGCTCGGCTCTACTCACCCACAAACACAAAGTAAGTAGGGAGGAGTACTAATAGGCTAGCTAGCAATAAAGTATATCGACCCAGGTATGGTGGGTAAAAACCATATGAAAACCGAGAATTTGTGAGATTTCCTCGAAGTCTCACAAGAAAGGAACTTAGTCCAACGACATGACCCCGCACGCCAACATGATTCAAAATTATGAATCAATATACTAAAATAATGTAACTTTATAATCTCGAAGAAATCTTCCCTTTCCGAAGATTTTTCGAGAAATCCGAATCTATTAATAAATAATGATACTTCCATTTTCAGAAATAATCTTATCGAAGATTATTTCTAATAAAAAGTTCGAAATGGAACATAACCACTATAATCGGCAATTTGAACCATAACTAATTTCATAATCAAAATCGAATAATTTGCTCATTAAATAACAAATACTTTAAATAATTTCGTAACTTAGAAAATTTAATTGCATGCATGACTTTAAAATCAAACGTCCACTCACCGTATACGGCTAAGCCTGCCGTCGATCCGAACCCTCTTCGTAGGAATCCTCCTCACGTCCTGTACAATATAACGTTCATAAACCAATAAGTACAGGACGGATAAAAATTAAATCCACCAAAACCAAACCATATCCAAATTGTTATTATTTGCTTAAAAATCTCCAATTTCACTTTTCTAACTTCATTTCTTTACTTTGAGCTTCCGATTAAGGAATTCCGATACACGGATTATTCGTGAATTAATCAATGAATTTCACACCATAACGAAAACCATATCTACACTTCACAAAATTAATCCGAGGTCACCAATATGAAAACTACATTATACCATCGATTTAATAACCAAATTATGACAATCAGAAACCTGCCCTACACCACCTCACGCGCCGCCCACAGTGGCGGCGAGTGGCGGTTACTCGCCGGAATCAACCTCCTCCTATGGCCACCAAATTTCATCCACAACATCAATTCTACTCACTGATCATTTCATTCAACTACAACACATCCAAATAACAATCAAAACCAGTCGAAATCAATGAATGAACATAAACCCAGAAATTGTCCAAGAACCCTAGAATTTCAATTCAACAATTCGACTTCTACACAGCAAATCAAGACACAAGGCCATAGGGGAAATGATCAGTGAAGAAAACCAAACCTTCGACACCGGTTTGGTGGCCGGAGAAGACCGAAATAGCAGAAAAAAACCCAATCTGCTACAGTGAACTTTGTGGCTCAATTCCGAGCTCCTCCGGTCGAGATACCATGAAATGCGACCATGGGCATGACGAGGAGGAAGAGGTGAACCTAGGAACGCCTGGGTTTCGTCGTGGGGCGGCCGGAATCGAAGGAACTCAGAGGAAGAGGTTTCGGCCGAACTGAAGGAGGAAGAAATCGGGGGAGAGGAGAGAGAAAAGGCCGGGTAAGTTTCCAAATTTGGAAACTTACCACAGTAACTTCCTATTTAAAGAATTTACTATGAACAGCAACCGGGAATAGTAAATTTAGTTTTTCACTTATAAGTTTCGCATACTAACTCCGATTTTTACGAACCACGTATGCATGTTCTCGGTTTAACATCCTCTACGACTTCCATGAAGAACATTTTCTCAAATTATGACCCGAACAAAAAGTCAACTTTTAGGGCCACTAAAATCATATAACGGAGTAAAAATTAAGTGTAACTAACATCTACCGTCAAATTAAAAAAAATCAAAAATTCTGGGTTCGGAACGTAACAGCTCTACTCACCCACGAACACATAGTAAGCAGGGAGGAGTACTAATATGCTAGCTAGCAATAAAATATATCGACCCAGGTATGGTGGGTAAAAAACCATACGAAAATCGAAAATCAGTAAGACATCCCCAATGTCTTACAAGAAAAGAAATTTAGTCCAGCGACGTGACCCCGCACGCCAATATAAATTCGGAATCATAAACCAATAAACGAAAATCAAATAAGTTCCTAAGTTCCGATGAAAAATCCCATTTCCGAGGATTCCTCGGAAAAAGCAAATCCGCTAATAAATAATACTTTCATTTCTGGAAATAATCTCGGAAAACAACTCGTCGAAAATTATTTCAGATAACAAATTTAAAATGGAGCATAACAAATTCCAATCCGAAATTCTAACGATAAATAATTCCACAATTAAAAATCGGATAATATGCTCGATAAATTAAAACAATAATTTAAATTACTAATCCATTTCCCAAAACAAAATCAATAATCAATATCAATTTCCCGAAAGTAAAATATAATAATATGTTAATTAATTAAGTAAAGACTTATTTCGGAAAATCAATTGCATGCATCAATATTTAGAAAACCAAAAGTCCACTCACAGTATACGGCTAACGTGGTATCCAAGCGTACGGATCCTCGTCCTGTACATAATTATTCGTAACTAACAATTACCGGACGGAAGAAAATAATGTTACGATAAACAATAATTAAATCCTAAACCCATAACCTCAATTCCTCCAATTCTCTTCTACAACCAACCAAACTTCACCAACACCGCCCAATCGTCAAATTCAGACTTTACAACAATTATGGAGAAAATCTGACAATCGGATTCACGATTAACATTAATCGAAATCCAAATCTTTAGAAATTTATAACCGATTCAAAACTCCACCAATCCTCACCAAACTTCATATACAAGTTCTAGGATAATTATAGGATTTAACTAGTCAGAAATTGGAATTAAACAGTTACCCTAGCCACCGCTACCGCCGCCCACAGTGGCGGCGCCGCCACCAAAATCACCAGCTCCAATGGCCACCAAATTTTGGCAGCAGCACCTTCTCAACACACCCATTAATTCTCCCAACTAGGACCAAGTCAGAAAATGAGTAGAAGTACCTCAACAATTAAGGAGAAGTTTGTACCCGAATCGTGAATAGTAACCCGAAATTTCAAATCTTCAATTCCTCCTCTACACTGCAAATCGTGGCTCAAGGCTAGGGGGGAAATGATCCTTGGCAAAAACCCGACCTTCGAAGCTGGTTTGGTGGCCGGAAATGGCTGGAATCGCCAGAAATCGACGAAACACCCAAACTGCTACAGTGAACTTCAAAGCATAAATCCGAGTTCCACGGGCGGAGCCACCGCAAAATACCACCACAGGAGCCTAGAGGGAGAGGAGGCGAGTCCAAATATGCTGGCTTTACGTCGTCAGGTGGCCGGAGAAGGAAGAAGGCCGGAGTTGCAGAGAAGGCCGAAGAGAGAAGAAAGAAAGAAAAAAAACGCGGGGGAGGAGGAGAGAGAGAGAAAATAAAAGTTACCGGTCCCAACAGTAAAAATTCAAATTTATACTTTTTACCATGAACAGTAACTTTAATATTTCGCTTATAACTTTCGCATACGAACTCCGATTTTTACGAACCACATATGCACGCGCTTGGTTTAACGTCCTCTACAAATTTCATGAAGAACATTTTCTCAAAGTTTGACCCGAACAAAAAGTCAATTTTTAGGGCCACTAAAAGTATCGAAACAAAGTAAAAATGAAATTAGTTATCATTTACCGTCCAAATAACTAGTAAACGGGTAAATTTAGGTTCGGGACGTTACAATAGTATAGTTACAACCCTTACCCTTTGTTCTAAAAACTTGGTAGAGCTATCTTTTGAAGACTTACTACATGGATTTGGCGCAAGAATGAAGATTGAGAAGACGTGAAAGTTCAAGTGTGGGGGTAGACTTGTCCATGAAAAAAAAATTACATGAAAGCCGTGAAAAAGAAAATGAAAAAGAAAAGAAAAAAATTATGTACAGCTAAAAAGAAAAAGAAGAAAATATATATATATATATATATATATATATGTTTTATGGATTTTAGTCCCCCATACTTGGTGAGTTTGGAGTTTGTTTTGAATTGAAGGCCCATTACAGAAAAATTGGTCTTTGTCTAATTCACGAGAGTTCAAGGGAAGTTTAGAGTGAAGTTTGGGCCCAACATGAAGACATTAGGCTTTTTATATTGCCTCTATGGGGTGATGACATTTTTGCAATGCCTTGGTGGATTTCTTGAAGTCTTTACATTTACATGAGCTCTGCTAGGTTTTAGGACATTTTGTTAAATTCATCACCTTTCATTTCTTAAAACCTTGAGCCTTGGCCCCATTACAATCTTTTGTAAGACCTTCTTGATCCTTAAGATGGGACAGCCTTTGATGCGGAGATGAGTTACAAGAGTTGAACCTATGGCTTGGGTCCATTCGTGCAAAGTAGTTGGTATCTTTCATGATCTTTGAAAAAAAAAAAATATTTTCACAAAGTGCTTTCCGTTTCTTATATATGTGAGCTATTTGATTGCCTTAAAATATGTTCTCTCACATATAATTGAGTGATTATAAGCTTTTAAGCATTGCCTTGATCTGAGAGAAGAAAAGTGGATATACCTTGTGAGGATATGAATCATACTTGTCTAAAAATGCTGAGCTCCACCCATCACCATTACTACAACCAAGTCCTACTTGTGCATGTGTGGATTATGTGTTTTAATTAACTCTCGAATGCCTAAACATTGATTCTTGGTTGAGTGCTAATCTTGATGCTATGAAAGTAAGAGATTTCTGAGACAAATCGTTGGAAGGCTTAGTAGTTTTTGAGTTAAGTGTCCTTGAGTCTTTTACATTTTCTATACTTAGTGTATTTCATGAGTCATTGAGTCTTTGTTTTTAATTTTTTTTGTTTTGATTTTGCTAAGGGACTAGGAAAAGCTAAGTGTGGGGGAATTTAATAGGAGCATTTTAATGCGACATTTTAATATTTAACTCCCCGTATTTTGCTTAGTTATTTCCTTTACTTAATCATTTTAATTTAGTTTCTATTTTTTAGGTCTCATGGAGAAAATGGAGCAGAAATGGGCAGAAATCAAGAATGCTGTTTTCCTGGTCTGAATAGGAATCCCAGTCAACGCAGGAATACTGATGAGCTAGGAAACCTGAAGGCATTAGGAGACCACATGGCTTAAAGATGACGTTGGAGATATTTTGGGAGATTAAATCTGATTTTTCCATGGGAAATGATGGAGATAATGTCAGAATGAAGGAGATTACGTTGAGAATATCAAGGGAGAGTTTCATGGGATTGTGCAACAAGAAAAGGCTCAAAACAAGTCCAGATTCATCCCTCAATTCCCTCTAGATATGTTGGCCGAAATTAAGGAATTAAAATCTGCAGTTTTAATGTGAAAATCAAGAGAAAATCAAGGGGAGGATGTTAAGGATAAAGCCATGGAGAGATTTAAGGGAGAAAAGGTTCAAAATACGTCCGGATACATTGCCTAGGTTCATGCCTAGATATTTGGCCGAAAATTGTGAATAAAATCAGATTAAATCATTGGAAATTTGGCAACAATATATTAGGGATTGATTTTGGAGCTTTTTGATTGGTTGGATGACACAACAGAGCTGACGTGGCGCTATGTGATTGGTCGAAGCTGTGTGGTGCAACCAGAAAATTCTTTGGAAATAAAATTCATGAAGCCTTGCCTTCCCCTATATATACCCTCCTCTCTAGCCGTTTTAGACACCACAACACACACTTTCATTCAGAAAATAAACATCAGAAAAGTTCTCTCCATTCTCTAGTCTTCAGAAGCTCTGTGTCTCAACCAAGGAGGAGAAGAAGTCATGCAATACATCAAGATCCTAGCCGCCATCCACCCTTGTGTCGTCCCTAGAAGATTGCTTACTTTCAAGAATCTTCAAGTTCTTCATCTCAAGGCTTGTCATCCATCTTTCATGGTGTATTTCATACTTTCTTTTGTTTTCCTTTGTTTGATTTGTAGAGTTATGAATTCTAGTTAACATGATGTTAAGGGCAAAGTTTAAGGCCCGTTATATGTTTTGAAATAAATTTGTGATTTCTTTATGTTGATTTATATGTTGCTTATGTGAGATTGCTTGATTGATCTTGGATTTAGAAAACTTTTGCATGTTTATGTTCTTTGGTGGCCAACTTAGGATATATGCATGTAATTGGAGCTAGATTTAAGTAGTGAAGGCTTTGGACAAAAGTCGAAATCAATTAAGGAGGGTTGCAAATAGATGAACTTTTTCATACTAGGTTGTGCACTTTGGTTGACATCCTTTCTCTATGCTTCGTGCGTTGAATGTGTTCTTGATTAGCTAGCTTTCTAGACTATGATTGCATGTTCAATAGGTTTAAGTTAGGTGCTTTCACTTAGATTAAATATGAAGAAAAGTAAAATATGGGAAATCATTTGTTTTCTAACGTTTCACATGGTCAACTTCTTTCTAATGACATAGATAATCAAATATAGGAATTGTAATTGGATTTCATTCATATGATTGTGGTTTTGATCTTTGTTCCTTGCGTTCCACCCTTGTATCTGCGTTTTTACATTTTATTTTATTTTATTTATTTAATAATCCTAAACGCCCCTTATTTTGTTTACTTGTATATTATTTTATTCTTTGTTTTATTTTTGTAAATAATATTTATACTTTATTCTTATATGTTTTTGCAATTACAGGTGTACCCTCAATCCCTGCTTGAACGACCCTACCTATTCTATACTGACGACTACATTTTGCAGGGTTAAATTATATGCTTAGTTTTAGCGTATCACCCAGTTATGAAGCATTTGTGGAACATGAAGTGGAGGCTGTACCCCTCCAAAGTGCCCCACAACAGGAGGAATAAAAGGAAGTACAAGTCTAGGCTGAAAGACTATAAACATTAAGCGCTGCTTGGGAGGCAACCTAATTCAGAATCCGCTGTGGAGTCTACAAACGCAGATTTGCTTTTTTCTTCCCTACTTCTTTTGTTTTTCTCTTTTCTTTTGTTTTAGTGTCTTTTCGTAAATTCCATCCCTATATGCTTAATTGTTCATTGCATGATTATAATTAATTACATTGAGGATAATGCAATATTTAAGTGTGGGGGAAGGGATTTATACTTTTGTCTTGAGTCATATATTTGAAAAATACAAAAAAATCGAAAAATATCAAAAAATTAAAAATTTCGTTGCTTTTTTGTTTGTTTTGAGTCTTAGAATGCCCTTCAACTGTCTAAGATGAGCTTATATCTCTGAAATTATGGCTAAAGGAGGATCACAATATTAAGATGATTTTTAATCGTATTCTTTGGTTAATTGAGATATATGAAAAGCATGTGCAACTGTTAGTGAATATGGATTTCGTGACCCTGGTACAGAATATGAGCATGTTAAGATGAGTTTTGATTCATAAAAGCCATGTGAGATATTGAGCACATGTCCCTTTTTCTTGGGAGTGATTAATGAAAAAATGAATTATACTCTTATTTTCTTGGCGATGGTTTTGTTGATCTCATTATTATTCATCTTGATTGGTTGCATGCCATAGATTAATTTAATGGATTAGAGAATGCTAGAATTCGCTCTTGTGCTTGCTGAGACGTTTTATCAATACATGGCCCTGATTCTGGAAAGGATAGAGGCACCCTAGGAATTTCCACCATTACAAATAAATTATGTCCCCATTTGTGCCCGTCGTGGGACCCCCTAGATAAAACCCCTTTGAGCCTACATTTAAGCCTTTTCTTTCATCACCTTAATCTGTTACCCTGAACCTTATTATAGTTACAACCTTACCCTTTGTTCTAAAAACTTGGTAAAGTTATCTTTTGAAGACTTACTACATGGATTTGGCGCAAGAATGAAGATTGAGAAGAGGTGAAAGTTGAGTGTGGGGGTGACTTGTCCATGAAAATAAAAATTATGTGAATGCCGTGAAAAAAATGAAAAGAAAAGAAAAAAAATTGTGTACGGCTAAAAAGAAAGGAACAAAAATATATATATAAATATATGTTTATGGATTTTAGTCCCCATACTTGGTGAGTTTGGAGTTTGTTGTGTATTAAAGGCCCACTACAGAAAAGTTTGGCCTTTGTCCAATTCACGAGAGTTCAAGGGAAGTTTTGAGTGAAATTTGGGCCAACATGAAGACATTAGGCCCTTTCATGTTGCCTCTATGGGGTGATGACGTTTATGCAATGCCTTGGTGGATATCTTGAAGTCTCTACATTTACAAGAGCTCTGCTAGGTTTTTAAGACACTTTGTTAAATCCTTACCTTTCATTTCTTAAAACCTTGAGCCTTGGCCCAATTACAACCTTTTGTAAGACCTTCTTGATCCTTAAGATGGGACAGCCTTTGATGTGGAGATGAGTTACAGATTGAACCTGTGGCTTGGGTCCATTTGTGGATGTGATTTATATCTTTATGAGATCTTTAAAAATATATATATATATGTGTGTGTGTGTGCTTTCGTTTCTTACATATGTGATACACTTGTCTATCTTTCACATATACTTTAGTGAATAAGCTTTTAAGCATGAGCCCTGAATCTGAGAGAAGAAAGAGTGGATGTACCTTGTAAAGATATGAATTATACTTGTCTGAAACATGCTGAGCTCCACCCCATCACCATTGTTACAACCAAGTCCTACTTGTGTATGTGTGGATTATATGTTTCAATTAACTCTCGAATGCTTAAACATTGATTCTTGGTTGAGTGCCAATCTTGGTGTTGTGAAAGTAAGAGATTGCTGAGACAAAAATGTTGAAGGGCAATAGAGTCATTGTATGTGTAGAGTCTTTAAATTTTAGTTGAGTCTTTGTGTGATTTTGCTAAGGGACTAGCAAAAGCTAAGTGTGGGGGAATTTGATAGGAGCATTTTAATGCGACGTTTTAAGTGTTATTTCCTCATATTTACTTAGTTATTCCTTTAGGAAAGTTTCTATTTTCTATTTTTAGGAAGTTTCTTGTTTTATTTGTAGAAAGTTTCTATTTTTCATTTTTAGAAAGTTTTCCCATTTTAGTTTAAGAAAGTTGCCATTTCTTTTTTAGGAAAGTTTCTATTTTTGGTAACAGTTTCTATTTTCCGGACTTGGGAATAAATGAGCTGAAATGAGCTCATAAATGAATGAGCCCAAGAATTCTCAAGAGACATTGGATTTCGGCAGGGATGGATAAAAGCCCAAAATAAGCTAGGGTTTTGTGATGCCAAGAGATATTTTTGGAGACTTAAGAGTTGTTGCCGTGAAATCTAAGAGGAAGAGAGAAAGATGGCGTGAAAATAAGAGAAGAATAAAAGATTACACCAAAAGATTTTCTAGGGTGATTTTTAAGGAAGGAAATATTCTTGGGGAAGTTAATTTTGTGTGAGTGCAGTGAAAAGAGAGAGAGAAAGGAGGAAGCCAACATGAAAATCAGAAAATATCAAGAGGAAAACGTTGGGAGAAGAAATAAGAAAGAAAAAGTGTGTGCAAGAAGAAAGAGTCCAAAACAAGTTTAGGTGCATCCCTAAATTCCCTAAAGGAATTTTGGCCAAATTCATGAAGAAAATCAGAAAATCCTTATATAAATTCGGCAAGGATATATATTAAGGAATTTGGACTTATTTTGGAGTTTTGTGATTGGTTGGAAGACACACTAAAGCTTACTTGG